>AWOL01S0021715.1:124955-138257 GCA_000715115.1 Nicotiana otophora | reverse complement strand
TTGTTATTATCTCTTTTGGGCTGATTTGTATGATTTCTGAGAGCCCGAGAGGCTGGAGAGGTTAGTGACTAAGATAGGGCCCGAGTGTCGAGCTGTGAACTATGTGAGTGTATATGGATCGGGTTGCACGCTGCAACGAGCCTTATGGCTATTTATGGACTGTGGATCGGGTTGTACGCCGCAACAGGCCTTATGGCTNTTAGGGCTAGAGAATTGGAGAGTGAATTTTGGGGATTTGGATGACCAAATAGTGTCGGATTTTGATAAATTTGGTATGGTTAGACTCGTGAGTGAATGGGCTTTCGGGTTTTGTTACTTTTGTCGGATTTCGAGGCGTGGGACCAGGGGTCAGGTTGAGCCTATTTCGGATTTTGGCTTATAATTTTGTATTTTTCTTGTGGAATTGATTCCTTTAGCCTATGTTAATTATACCGTACTGCTTGTGGCTAGATTCGGGGAACTTAGAGACTAATTCGAGGGGAAAGGCATTTTGGAGTAGGAGTTTGCGCGGTTTCAAGTAAGTAACAGTCTTAAATCTGGTCCTGAGGTTATGAAACCCCGAATTTCGGTATGATGTGATTATGTTGGAGGTGACGCACATGCTAGGTGACGGGTGTGTGGGCGTGCACCGTGGGGGATTATGGCTTGGTCCATCTCGTGAGACTGTAAAGTCGAATAGCTTATTGTTAATTACATGTTCCCTCTGTCTTTTAGAAATTTGACTATCATTCATGTTAGAAACCATGCTTAGACCATATGATATCACAGTTGGGACCCTCAGCGGTCGGGTTCTTGTTAAATTAGCTGCTATTTGTTGTCTTGAACTCAGTCACAGTTTTACTTGCATGTCATATCTCTGTTTCCTCTTGTTTTCTTGTTGATACTTGTTATTATCTCTTTTGGGCTGATTTGTATGATTTCTGAGAGCCCGAGAGGCTGGAGAGGTTAGTGACTAAGATAGGGCCCGAGTGTCGAGCTGTGAACTATGTGAGTGTATATGGATCGGGTTGCACGCTGCAACGAGCCTTATGGCTATTTATGGACTGTGGATCGGGTTGTACGCCGCAACAGGCCTTATGGCTACTTATATGATTGGGGCGAGCTGCACGCCGCTGCGATATAGCACTTGGGCTGAAGGAGTCCCTCCGGAGTCTGCACACCCCCAGTGAGCGCAGGTACCTATTAAGTGTGATTATTAAGGGTTGAGAGCCGAGTGTTTGAGCTATTAAGAGCTTGAGTGATTGATACCCTGAGAGGTTGCATTTGTTTTCTTTGTTGCTGCACTTAGCTGAATTATGTTATTGTTCTGAACTTCTGGAAAATATTGTATCCGGTTTATCTGACCTTAGTAAATATACAACTGACTTAACTCATATTGTCGGAATTGAATCATGTCTACTTTCATTGCTGAAATTTCTGAAGTGAACGGTAATTGTATAGCTCGTCACTACTTCTCAGTTCCTTATTTATTTTTGTTACTTATTGAGTTGGTTGTACTCAGGCTACACCCTGCACTTCAAGTGCAAATCTAAGTGTACCCGGTCATGGAGGACGTTGATCTCGTGCGTGGTTGAGCATCGGAGGTTCACGAGGTAGCTGTCGTCATTCACAGTCCTTGTCTCTCCTTTCTTGTTATCTTTCTTTTCTATATTGGCATTTAGACATAGACTCTTGTAGACATTGTTTCTTAGATTGGTTGTTTAGATGCTCATGACTTGGTGACACCCCGATGTTTAAGGCTATTTTTCAGCGTTGTATTTTGAGTTTAACTCCTGTTTTATGAAAACTCTGTCATATCAAGATATTTGGATTATTTTGTGAAACATTTGAAGTATTTTGAAGAATCGGCTTGCCTAGTACCATCGATAGGCGCCATCACGACAGGTTAGGGTTTTTGGGTCGTGACAAATTGGTATCAGAGCCTAGGTTACATAGGTCTCACGAGTCATGAGCAGGTTTAGTAGAGTCTTGCAGATCGGTACGGAGACGTCTGTACTTATCTTCGAGAGGCTGTCGAGCCCTTAGAAAACTTCACATTCTTGAATTCTTGTCGTACGAATCTTTTGATTCTGGTAACTAAATTTCTATTTTTTTAATTCTCTCACAGACAGTGAGGACGCGTACTACGGGGTAGGATGAACATCCACCAGTACTACCAGTCAGGGCCACGAGAGGCCGAGGTCGCGGTAGAGGCCGCGGTAGGGGTAGAGGTATAGCTCGCACTGCAGCTAGGGCAACACCTGCAGATCCACCAGTTGCCCCAGTTTAGAAGGAGGGTACAGTTGTGGATGAGCGGGTGGGACCAGCTCAGGCACCACCTGTGCCTATTGTGATTCCAGGACTTCAGGAGGCCTTAGCTCAGATCCTGACCACGTATACCAGTCTTACTCAGGCGGTCTCTATTCCGGCCGCGACATCTACTTCTCAGGCCAGGGGTGATGCTCAGACTCTACCGGAGGTACCACCAGCCCATCCTATTGCAGCCGCTCAGGACTATGTGATTCCTGTCATGCTTGATGATGAGCACCATAGATTAGAGAGGTTTGGGAGACTCTAGCCTCCATCTTTCAGTGGTACCGAGGGAGAGGATGCAAGGGCTTCTTGGACAGGTGTCAGAGGATACTCCGTACAACAGGTATTCTAGAGGCCAGTGAGGTCTCGTTCACTACTTTTCAGTTCTTTGGGACTGCCTTCAGTTGGTGGGAGGCTTACGAGAGGCGTAGGCCGGTCGGTGCAATACCCCTTACATGGCAGCAGTTCTCCGATCTATTCCTGGAGAAGTTCGTGCCTCAGTCCTGCAGAGAGGAGCTGCGCAGGCAGTTCAAGCAACTTCATCAGGGCGATATGTCCGTGATGCAGTATGAGGTAAGGTTTTCTGAGTTGGCTTGTCATGCTATCTAGTTGGTTCCCACAGATAGGGAGAGGATTAGAAGGTTCATAGATGGCCTCACTTTTCAGCTGTGATTGCTTATAACCAGAGAGAGGGTGCCTGGTGTTACTTTTGATGAGGTTGTCAACTTTGCTCGTCAGATTGAGATGGTTCGCAACCAGGAGCGGGTCGAGGGGGAGGCCAAGAGGCCTCGTGGACATGGTGGATTTAGCGGTGTTCCTTCTGGGGGTCAGTTTCATCGCGGTAGGGGTCATCCTTTCAGACATGCTCAGACCGCTCACCCAGTTCACCGTAGTGCATTATCTGGCCATGGTTCACACAGTTATCAGCAGGGTCATTCATCTCTCAGTGCTCTCCCAGCTCAGAGTTTGTCCCGTGCTCCAGCGGGTCAGGGCTCATCTATGCTAGGTCCTTCTACCAGTTATCCCTGTGCGCGAGGCTCCTTTTAGTCCCCAGCACTAGCACCGGGGAGTTGCTATAAGTGTGGAGAGTTTGGTCACACGAGGAGGCAGTGTCCCCGCCTAGTGGGAGGTCCAGCTCAGTAGAGGAGCTAGTTAATGAAATCAGCACCAGTTTCTTCACACCCGCTCAGCCAACTCAGGGTGGAGCTCAGTCAGCCAGGGGCCGCCCGAGAGGGGGAGGCCGATCAGGGGGCGGACAGGCCCGTTTCTATGCTCTCCATGCCAAACCAGATGCCATTGCTTCAGATGCTGTGATTACAGGTATTGTATCATTTTTCCATAGAGATGCCTTTGCATTATTTGACCCTGGTTCCACTTATTCATATGTGTCCTCGTATTTTGCTCATTATCTGGATATGCCCCGCACGTCTCTAGTTTCACCTGTTCATGTGTCTACGGCGGTAGGCGATACTGTCATTGTGGACCGTGTGTATCTATCATGTGTGGTGACTATTGGGAGTCTGGAGACTAGAGTGGATCTTTTGTTGCTTAGTATCGTCGATTTTGACATGATTTTGGGTATGGATTTGTTGTCTCCAAATCATGCGATTCTAGATTGTCACGCAAAGACCGTCACGTTGGCGATGTCGGGTTTGTCGAGGGTTAAGTGGAGCAGCTCTATAGACTATGCTCCAGTAGAGTGAGTTCATACTTGAAGGCTCAATGGATGGTTAGGAAGGGTTATCTATCTTATCCGGCCTTTGTGAGGGATGTTAGTGCAGAGACCCCTGCCATTGATTCTGTTCCGGTGGTGCGAGATTTCCCGGATGTGTTTCCTGCAGACCTGCCGGGCATGCCGCCTGATAGGGATATTGATTTCGGTATTGATTTGGTGCCGGGCACTCAACCCATTTCTACTCCACCATATCGTATGGCATCGGCAGAGCTGAAGGAATTGAAGGAGTAACTTCAAGAACTCCTTGATAAGGGGTTTATTCAGCTTAACGTGTCACCTTGGGGTGCACCAGTTCTATTTATAAAGAATAAGGATAGTACTATGAGAATGTGCATTGATTACATACAGTTGAACAAGGTCACAATCAAGAACAAGTATCCTTTGCCACGTATTGATGATCTATTTGACCAGCTTCAGGGAGCGAGGGTGTGCCTCAAGATTGATTTGAGGTCAAGGTATCACCAGCTGAAGATTCGGGACTCATATATTCTTAAGACAGCTTTCAGGACCCGATATGGCCATTATGAGTTCCTTGTGATGCCTTTTGGGCTGACTAACGCCCCAACAACGTTCATGCATCTGATGAACATTGTGTTTCAGCCTTATCTTGACCCATTCATTATTGTATTCATTGATGACATCCTGGTGTACTCTCGTAGCTAGGAGGAGCATTCCCAGCATCTGAGGATTATGTTACAGCGGTTGAGGGAGGAGAAGCTGTATGCAAAGTTCTCCAAGTGTGAGTTTTGTCTTAGTTCACTGGCGTTCTTGGGGCACATGGTTTCCAGTGAAGGTATTTAGGTAGATCTGAAGAAGATAGAGGCAGTTCAGAGTTGGCCCAGTCCGTCCTCAGCCACGGAGATTCAGAGTTTTCACGGTTTGGCTGGTTATTACTGTCATTTTGTGGAGGGTTTCTCATCCATTGCATCGCCCTTGACTAAATTGTCCCAAAAGGGTGCTCCTTTCAAGTGGTCGGAGGAGTACGAGGAGAGCTTTCAGAAGCTCAAGACTGCTTTGACCACGACTCTAGTTCTAGTTCTACCATCAGCTTCTGGTTCTTACACAGTGTATTATGATGCCTCGCGGATCGGTATTGGGTGTGTTCTGATGCAGGAGGGTAGAGTGATTGCTTATGCTTCGCGCCAATTGAAACCCCATGAGAAGAACTATCCTGTCCACGACCTTGAGTTAGCAGTTATTGTTCACGCCTTAAAGATTTGGCGGCACTATTTGTACGGGGTCCATTATGAGATTTACACTAATTATCGGAGTTTGCAGCATCTGTTCAAACAGAAGGATCTTAACTTGCATCAGCGGAGGTGGTTGGAGCTTCATAACGACTATGATATCACCATTTTATACTATCCCGGGAAGGCCAATATGGTGGTCGATGCCTTGAGTCACCGGGCGGAGAGTTTGGGGAGCTTAGCATATCTTCCAGTAGCTGAGAGGGCATTGTCATTGGATGTTCAGGCCTTAGCCAGCCGGTTTGTTAGATTAGATGTTTCTGAGCCGAGTCGAGTATTGGCTTGTGTGGTCTCTCGGTCTTCTCTTTATGATCGTATCAGGGAGCGTCAGTTTGATGAACCCTATCTTCTTGTCCTTAAGGACATGGTCCAGCACGGTGATGCTAAGAAGGTCACTATTGGGGATGATGGTGCATTGAGGATGCATGGCAGGTTATCTGTGCCCAAAGTAGATGCTTTGTGTGAGTTGATTCTCCAAGAGGCTCACAGTTCGCGGTATTCTATTCATCCGGGTGCTGTGAAGATGTATCAGGTCTTGAGACAACATTACTGGTAGAGGAGAATGAAGAAGGACATAGTGGAGTATGTAGCTCTGTGCCTAAATTGCCAACAGGTGAAGTATGAGCATCAGCGACCTTGTGGGTTGCTTCAAAAGTTAGAGATCCCGGAGTGGAAGTGAGAGCGGATCACTATGGATTTCGTTGTTGGACTTCCACGGACTCAGCGGAAGTTTGATACAGTTTGGGTGATTGTGGATAAGTTGACCAAGTCAGCTCATTTCATTCCTGTGATGACTACCTATTCTTTAGAGCAGCTGGCTCGAGTGTATATCTGCGAGATCATGAGGCTTCATGGCGTACCGATATCTATCATCTCTGACCGGAGTACGCAGTTTACATCATAATTCTGGAGGGCCGTACAATATGAGTTGGAGACTCGAGTGGAGTTAAGCACAACATTTCACCCTCAAACGGATGGACAGTCTGAGCATACTATTCAGATAATAGAGGATATGCTCCGTGCGTGTGTGATGGAATTTGGGGTTTCGTGGAATCAGTTCTTGCCTCTAGCGGAGTTTGCTTACAATAATAGTTATCAGTCGAGCATCCAGATGGCACCGTATGAGGCTCTGTANAGATGTGTATAAGAGACAGCTTGGGATCAGTTCTTGCCACTAGCAGAGTTTGCCTACTATAATAGTTATCAGTCGAGCATCCAGATGGCACCGTATGAGGCTCTGTATGGTAGGCGATGTAGGTCTCCAGTGGGTTGGTTCGAGCTGGGCGAGGCTAGATTATTTGGTACAGACTTGGTTCAGGATGCTCTAGAGAAGGTTAAGGTAGTTCAAGATAGACTACGCACAGCCCAGTCCAGATAGAAGAGTTATGTGGATCAGAAGGTTCGGGATATTGCATTCATGGTTGCAGAGCGGGTCTTGCTCCGGGTGTCACCCATGAAGGGTGTTATGAGGTTCGAAAAGAAGGGCAAGCTGAACTCGAGGTTTATCGTCCCATTTGAGCTATTGCGACATGTTAGGGAGGTTGCTTATGAGCTTGCCTTGCCTCCCTGTCTAACAGGAGTTCATCCAGTATTCCATGTTTCTATGTTCCGAAAGTATCACGGCGATCCGTCTCATATGTTGGATTTCAGCTCAGTCCAGTTGGACGAGGATTTATCTTATGTTGAGGAGCCGGTGGCGATCTTGAATAGGCAGGTTCGAGAGCTGAGGTCGAAGAATATTGCTTCTGTGAAGGTTCAGTGGACGGGTCAGCCGCTTGAGGAGGCGACTTGGGAGACCGAGCAGGATATGCGCAACCGTTTTCCTCATCTTTTCACTATTTCAGGTATGTCTTTATGCTCGTTCGAGGACGAACGATTGTTTTAAGAGGGGGAGGATGTAATGAACCGGCCGATCGTTTTGAGAGTAATAGCCCGATCCCCTATTTTCTGCTTTTCTCATATCTGTTTCTGCTTATGTGACTTGCCGAGGAGTTTTGTTTTGGTTTTGGAGTGTTTTGGGACACGTAGTCCCTAAAAAGGATGCTTAAATATTAGGATTTTGACCGTAGTTGGAACTGTGTAAAGACGTCTACAAAATGGAGTTTCATCGGTTCCGTTAGCTCCGTTGGGTAATTTTGGACTTAGGAGCGTGTCCGGACTGTAAATGTGAGGTCTGTAGCTGATTTAGGCTTGAAATGGAAAAAATTAAATTTTTGGAGATTTTGACCGAGAGTGAACTTTTTGATATCAGGATCGGATTCTGGTTTCGAAAGCTGGAANAATAGAGGATATGCTCCGTGCGTGTGTGATGGAATTTGGGGTTTCGTGGAATCAGTTCTTGCCTCTAGCGGAGTTTGCTTACAATAATAGTTATCAGTCGAGCATCCAGATGGCACCGTATGAGGCTCTGTATGGTAGGCGATGTAGGTCTCCAGTGGGTTGGTTCGAGCTGGGCGAGGCTAGATTATTTGGTACAGACTTGGTTCAGGATGCTCTAGAGAAGGTTAAGGTAGTTCAAGATAGACTACGCACAGCCCAGTCCAGATAGAAGAGTTATGTGGATCAGAAGGTTCGGGATATTGCATTCATGGTTGCAGAGCGGGTCTTGCTCCGGGTGTCACCCATGAAGGGTGTTATGAGGTTCGAAAAGAAGGGCAAGCTGAACTCGAGGTTTATCGTCCCATTTGAGCTATTGCGACATGTTAGGGAGGTTGCTTATGAGCTTGCCTTGCCTCCCTGTCTAACAGGAGTTCATCCAGTATTCCATGTTTCTATGTTCCGAAAGTATCACGGCGATCCGTCTCATATGTTGGATTTCAGCTCAGTCCAGTTGGACGAGGATTTATCTTATGTTGAGGAGCCGGTGGCGATCTTGAATAGGCAGGTTCGAGAGCTGAGGTCGAAGAATATTGCTTCTGTGAAGGTTCAGTGGACGGGTCAGCCGCTTGAGGAGGCGACTTGGGAGACCGAGCAGGATATGCGCAACCGTTTTCCTCATCTTTTCACTATTTCAGGTATGTCTTTATGCTCGTTCGAGGACGAACGATTGTTTTAAGAGGGGGAGGATGTAATGAACCGGCCGATCGTTTTGAGAGTAATAGCCCGATCCCCTATTTTCTGCTTTTCTCATATCTGTTTCTGCTTATGTGACTTGCCGAGGAGTTTTGTTTTGGTTTTGGAGTGTTTTGGGACACGTAGTCCCTAAAAAGGATGCTTAAATATTAGGATTTTGACCGTAGTTGGAACTGTGTAAAGACGTCTACAAAATGGAGTTTCATCGGTTCCGTTAGCTCCGTTGGGTAATTTTGGACTTAGGAGCGTGTCCGGACTGTAAATGTGAGGTCTGTAGCTGATTTAGGCTTGAAATGGAAAAAATTAAATTTTTGGAGATTTTGACCGAGAGTGAACTTTTTGATATCAGGATCGGATTCTGGTTTCGAAAGCTGGAATAGGTTCGTGGTGTCATTTATGACTTGTGTGCAAAATTTGAGGTCAATCAGACGTGATTTGATAGGTTTCAGCGTCGTTTGTGGAATTTGTAAATTTCGAAGTTCATTAGGCTTGAATCCATGTTTAATTCATGTTTTCGATGTTGTTGGAGGTGATTTGAAGATTCGACTAAGTTCGTATGATGTTTTAAAAACTGTTGGTATGTTTGGTTGAGGTCCCGGGGGCCTCGGGTTGATTTCGGTGGTTAACGGATCAAGTTTTGAAGTTGTAAAGCTGCTGAAGTTTGGACTCAACTGGTGTAATCGCACCTGCGAAAGTCTCATCATAGGTGCGAGCCCGCAGAAGCAAAATGAGGAGGCTTAGAAGTGGCTACATGTGCGAGGTCTTTTCCGCACCTGCGAGGCCGCAGATGCGAGCCTGTTGCGCAGAATCGCTTCCGCAGAAGCGTGTAGGGGAGCGTAGGTGCGGTAGCCTGGGAACTTAAGTGGTTTCCGATGAAGAGGAGGAATTACCTCAGAAGCGGTTCCGCAGGTGCAGAAACATGGCCGCAGGTGCGAAATGCCTGGGCAGAATGTTTAAAAAATAAGGGTTCGCGATTTTAGTCTTATTTCAACATTCTGGACTCGGACTTAGGCGATTTTGGGGAGGATTTTCGAGGGGATTATTGAGGTAAGCTTCTTGTACTCGGTTTTGATCATAAATCTTGTTTCCCCATTGTTTCTCCCCCCCAGATTGTGTGGTATTATGGTGAAATTTGGGGGTTTAGGGCTAGAGAATTGGAGAGTGAAGTTTGGGGATTTGGATGACCAAATGGTGTTGGATTTTGATTAATTTAGTATTGTTATACTCGTGTGTGAATGGGCTTTCGAATTTTGTGACTTTTGTCGGATTTCGAGGTGTGGGACCGAGGGCCGAGTTGAGCATATTTCAGATTTTGGCTTATAATTTCATATTTTTCTTGTGGAATTGATTCCTTTAGCCTATATTAATAATACCGTACTGCTTGTGTTTAGATTCGGGGCACTTGAAGACTGATTCGAGGGGCAAAGGCATTTCGGAGTAGGATTTTGTGCGGTTTCAGGTAAGTAACAGTTTTAAATCTGGTCCTGAGGGTATGAAACCCCGGATTTCGGTATGATGTAATTATTTTTGAGGTGACGCACATTCTAGGTGACGGGCGGGTGGGCGTGCACCGTGGGGGATTGTGACTTGGTCCGTCCCATGAGACTATAAAGTCTAATAGCTTATTGTTAATTACATGTTCCCTCTGGCTTTTAGAAATTTGACTGTCATTCATGTTAGAAACCATGCTTAGGCCATATGATATCACTGTTGGGACTTTCAGTGGTCGGGTTCTTATTGAATTAGATGCTATTTGCTGTCTTGAACTCAGTCACAGTTTTACTTGTGTGTCATATCTCTGTTTCCTTTTGTTTTCTAGTTGATACTTGTTATTATCTATTTTGGGCGGATTTGTATGATTTCTGAGAGCCCGAGAGGCTGGAGAGGTTAGTGACTGAGATAGGGCCTGAGTGCCGAGCTGTGAGGTATGTGAGTGTATATGGATCAGGTTGCATGCGGCAATGAGCCTTATGGCCTTATGGCCTTATGGCTACTTATATGATTGGTCGGGCTGCACGCTGCATCGATATAGCGCTTGGGCTGAAGGAGCCCTCCAGAGTCTGAACACCCCCAGTGAGCGTAGGTACCTATTGAGTGTGATTATTGAGGGCTGAGAGCCGAGTGTTTGAGCTATTGAGAGCTTGAGTGATTGATACCCTGAGAGGTTGCATTTGTTTCCTTTGTTGCTGCACTTAGCTGAATTATGTTATTGTTCTGAACTTCTGGAAAATATTATATCCGGTTTATCTGAACTTGGTAAATATACAACTGACTTAACTCATATTGCCGAAATTGAATCATGTCTACTTTCATTGCTAAAATATCTGAAGTGAACGGTAATTGCATAGCTCCTCACTACTTCTCAGTTCCTTATTTATTTTTGTTACTTACTGAGTTGGTTGTACTCACGCTACACCCTGCACTTCATGTGCATATCCAGGTGTACCCGATCACAGAGGACGTTGATCTCGTGCGTTGTTGAGTATCAGAGGTTCACGAGGTAGCTGCCGGCGTTCGCAGTCCTTGTCTCTCCTTTCTTGTTATCTTTCTTTTCTATATTGGCATTTAGACACAGACTCTTGTAGACACTGTTTCTTAGATTGGTTGTTTAGATGCTCATGACTTGGTGATACTCCGATGTTTGGGGCTATTTTTCCGCGTTGTATTTTGAGTTTAACTCCTGTTTTATGAAAACTCTGTCATATCAAGCTTTTTGGTTTATTTTGTGAAACATTTGAAGTAGTTTGAAAAATCGACTTGCCTAGTACCATCGATAGGCGCCATCACGATAGGTTAGGGTTATTGGGCCGTGACAGGTTTATGGCGACTTTTCGTGGATTTTTCAAGAAATTTATCGGGGTATGTGATTCTAACTTGAATTTGGTTAATATACATGAATATATCATTGTTTTCATCATTTAATTAGTATTTTGAGATGGAAATTTGGGAAAAATTGTAGGAATTTCATAAAACAAATTTTTGGGATTTGAATGTCAATTGGGAGTCGGATTTGAGTGAAACTAGTATGGTTGGACTCGTATTTGAATGGGTGTTCGAATTTCGTAAAACTTTTGTCGAGTCCCGAGAGGCGGTCCCCCACGTTGACTTTTCCGAAAATGACTTAAATTAAGTCTCTTTCAAATTATGAATAATTTCTAAAGCTCCAACTGAATTGTTGGCCAATAATTTGATAGGTTTGATTGGTTTGGAGAATAATTGGAAAGGAAAAGCTGTGGTCGAGTGATCACTTGAAATTTCAAAACAAGGTAAGTGTTGTGGTTAACCTTGACTTGAGGAAATAGAACCTTGAATTATTTGCTACGTGAATTTCACGTGTAACGACGTATAGTCAAGGTGACGAGTGTCTATACGTCGTCAAATTGATTGTTTGCATATTTATCTGAAAATAATAAATTATTTAAATCATGAATTAATTATTATACTAATTATTTCTCACATATTCCTTGTCCAATATTATGTCTTAAATTCATGCTATAATTGATACATGCTTGTTTGCATTATGTGTCTTAATTGCTACTTGACATTTAGCATATTAAATATTAAGAGCCTATTTGGATGACAAGCTTTTAAGCCCCCTTTTAACTTCTGGAAGTGTTTGACAACCAAAATAAGAGCTTAAAAAAAGCCAAAACCAACAAGTTGGGTAAACCCAACTTTTTCGAAATTGGCTTAAAAGCCATATTGCTTTGACCAAAGATATTACATTCTTATCCCTTATAATTTTTCGTAATCCCTAAATTACCCCTTAGTAGAAAACTTGAAATTGCAGCCTTTGCTTTCTTTTTCCTCCCGAAATTGCAGCCTTTGCTTTCTTCTTCCTCCCGAAATTGCAGCCTTTGTTTTCTTCTTCCATAACTTTCCCCAACTTCAGCTCTAATTTTGAAAGCCTCTTCAGACCACGTAAGTATAATATTCCTGTTGAATTTCAATCCCTGGTGTGTTTTCAATGTTTTGGAATTATGAATATCATAAACAAGTCTTGGTATTAAATGTTTACCCATTACAATTCAATACTACTATGATTTATTTCTCGGATGTACTATAAATTCTTGATTTGTGTAGTTGCCCAATTTACTCCATTTATATATGCTCTTTCATATGGTTTAAGACTTAACTCCAATTTGTATGACATCATTTCTTTATTAGTTGCCCAATTTACTCCATTTATATATGCTCTTTCATATGGTTTAAGACTTAACTCCAATTTGTATGACATCATTTCTTTATTAGTTGCCCAATTTACTCCATTTATATATGCTCTTTCATATGGTTTAAGACTTAACTCCAATTTGTATGACATCATTTCTTTATTAGTTGCCCAATTTACTCCATTTATATATGCTCTTTCATATGGTTTAAGACTTAACTCCAATTTGTATGACATCATTTCTTTATTAGTTGCCCAATTTACTCCATTTATATATGCTCTTTCATATGGTTTAAGACTTAACTCCAATTTGTATGACATCATTTCTTTATTAGTTGCCCAATTTACTCCATTGTTTTCTTTTTAACGGAAAAAAGTACTTATCGCCACTTGTTTACCAAACACTTCAATAGTTTTTTTAAGCTTCAACACTTTTATCTAAACATGTAACTGCTTATTTATAAAACAAGTTCCAGCACTTAAAAGCTGCTTTTAAGTACAACAACAACAACAACAACAATAACCCAGTAAAATCCCACTAATGGGGTCTGAGGAGGGTAGTGTATACGCAGGCCTTACCCCTACCCCGAAGGAGTAGAGAGGCTGTTTCCGAAAGACCCTCGACTCAAAAAAAAGAGGAAAAAAGACAGAAGGACAAAAAGGAGACAATATTAGTATCACAACAACAATCATAGGATAAATAGAAACACCATGAAATCCAGAAGAAGGATGCAAAGCAAAGGGAGACAATATTAGTAAATATTAGTATCACCACAACAATCATAAGA
>AWOL01S0021715.1:97702-120838 GCA_000715115.1 Nicotiana otophora | reverse complement strand
ATCCATGCCCACTTCCCCTGGCTCAGCGCTGAACTTACACTCCAGGTATTCCGTCTTCGTCCTGCTCAGCTTGAAACCCTTAGACTCAAGAGCCTATCTCTAAACCTCCAGCCTCTCGTTAACACCGGCTCGCGACTCATCAATCAAAACTATGTCATCAGCGAATGGCATGCACCATGGCACATCCCCTTGAATATGGTGTGTTAATGCGTCCATCACCAGGGCGAATAAGAACAGACTGAGCGTAGAACCTTGGTGTAACCCCATTACAACCAAACAATGCTCAGAGTCGCCTCCTACTGTCCTGACCCGAGTCTTAGCCCCATCATATATGTCCTTAATCGCCATAATGTACGGAACCGACACACCTTTTGCCTCTAGGCATCTCTAGAGTATTTCTCTAGGAACATTGTCATACGCTTTCTCTAGGTCAATAAACACCATGGGCAAGTCCTTCTTCCTCTCTCTGTATAGTTCCACCAACCTTCTAACAAGGTGTATAGCTTTTGTAGTCGAACTTTTAAGTACTTGCGCTTAAAAGCTACTTTTTTAGCTAATCCAAACGGGCTCTAAATTGCCTATCTTCCTCCCTGATTCCCACAATTTATTGCTACTTGTCATTACTTGTTTTCTGAATAAATCATAATAATTGTATGCTTTGTTGCCTAATAATTTCTTATTAAATATGGTATTTATTGGAGTATTTTTACATTTAAGAGTTGTTAAGATTATATTGTTGGAGCGGGTTGCACGCCGCAATATATTTTATTTAAGTTTATATTGTTGGAGCGGGTTGCACGCCGCAACGAAAATTATTCGAAAGATTATATTGTTGGATCGTGTTGCACGCCACAACGAATTTTATGTTAAATTTATATTATTGGAGCGGGTTGCACGCCACAAGGGAAATTAATTTAAAGATTATGACTGCTGAATTGGCTTCAATTATTGATATGATTTACCTATCTTATCTCTATTCTTGTTATTATTATTATTATTGCGTATAAGTTAATGTAAGTAACCTGCCTTAGCCTCATCACTACTTCGTCGAAGTTAGGCTCGGCACTTACAAAGTACATGGGGTCGGTTGTACTCATACTACACTTTGCACTTCTTGTGCAGATACTGAAGTTGGTCCCAGCGACGTACTATAAACTTTGCTCGTGCACTTGTGACTCTAGTTCTGGGATGGTATTTAGACATCACAGTTATTTTGGTTTGTTCACTTAAATTCAGATATTATTCCAGTTGTTGGTTTCTTTACTATTTAATTAAGGTGAATTGTTAAAAATGGTTAAAATTATTCTAACGTTGGCTTGCCTAGCAAGTGAAATGTTAGGCGCCATCACATCCTCGAAGGTGGGAATTTCGGGTCATGACAGGTTGGTATCAAAGCACTAGGTTAGTTAGGTCTTACGAGTCATGAGCAAGCTTAGTAGAGTCTGAAGGATCGGTACGGAGATACCTGTACTTATCTTCCAGAGGTTATGAGGTTTAAGAACATTATCACTTCTTTCTTATTCTGTCGTGCAATTTTATTCTATCATCGATAATTGGACTATTTTATTATTATTCTCCCGCAGATGGCAAGAACACGTAATACATCTACTGACGGACAAGGACCAGAGCACCCGGTGGCAACTATGACCAGGGGTAGAGGCCGAGGTCGTGCCAGAGGCCGAGGTAGAGCTCAGTCTAGAGCTCGAGTAACAGCACCTGTTGTAGAACCTCAGGTGGATTTGGAAGTAGAGGTTCCATCTCAGACTGTACCTCCGGAGCAGATGGCTTCCCAGAATCAGGCTCCAGCAGTCCCTCCAGTTGGGGTAGTTCAGCCAGTTGTTGCGGCAAACGCCGGTGATAGGCCTGCCGTGTCTTCTGAGGATTTATTGAGGTTGGACAAGTTTACTAAGCTCTTTCCAGTTCACTTCAGTGTTATACCTTCTGAGGACCCAGAAGATTATCTTGACCGCTACCATGAGGTGCTGCGGAACATGGGAATAGTTTAAAGCAACGGGGTTGATTTTGCTGTGTTTCAGATAACTGGTTCTGCCAAGAGGTGGTGGAGAGATTATGTACTTGCTAGACCAACAAATTCATCTGCACTTACTTGGGAGCAGTTCTCACAACTATTTCTGGAGAAGTTTGGTCCTATTACATTGAGAGAGGAATACCGCAGGCAGTTTGAGTATCTCCAGCAGGGTAGTATGAATGTTACCTAGTATGAGACCCGATTTTTGGACTTAGCACGTCATGCCCTCATCTTGCTTCTTACTGAAAAGGAGAGAGTGAGGAGATACATTGATGGACTCACTTATACTATCAGGCTTCAGATGGCCAATGAGACAGGGAGTGATATTTCCTTCCAGACAGCCGTGAATATTGCTAGGCGGATCGAGTTAGTTCGTGCTCAGGAGAGAGGGTCAGTGTTATATAAGAGGCCCCGTCATTCCGGTAATTTCAGAGGTGCCTCATCTAGAGGCAAGGGTACTTATGGTAAGGGTCATCCTTCCAGACCATTTTATTCAGCACTTCAGGCATCTCACGGTGCTTCAGGGAGTCATGGTCCTATTATGCCTTACTCTGGGCAGCCGATATTTAGTGCACATCTAGATCCTATCAGTGCACCACCACTCCAGAGTCACTATAGTGGTTATCCGACCTGTTCGGGTCAGCTTCAACTTCAACAGCCACGACAGCAGGATGGGTGTTATGAGTGTGGGAACATTAGTCACATCAGGAGGTATTGCCCTAGGTTGTCAAGCAACAGATCTCAGCAGGATTCTCATGCCATCATACCGGCACCGGTTGCTCCACCGTCCGCCCAACCATCTAGGGGTGGAGCTCAGGTCGTTAGAGGTGGAGGCTAGCCAGTTAGAGGCCATCTCAGAGATGTAGCTTTGATTGGTGGGTCCCATCCCCGATTTTATGCTTTTCCAGCTAGGCCTGAGGCCGAGTCATATGATGTCATGATCACAGGTATTATTCAAGTTTGCCGTAGAGATGCTTCAGTTCTATTTGACCCAAGATCTACTTATTCCTATGTGTCCTTCTACTTTGCTTCATATTTTGTTGTGCCTCATGATTCTTTGAGTGCTTCTGTATGTGTGTCCACACTGGTGGGAGATTCTATTATGGTAGATCATGTCTATCGTTCGTGTGTGTTTACTATTGGTAGTCTTGAGACTAGCGTGGATCTTCTACTTCTTGATATGGTGGATGTTGATGTCATATTGGGTATGGATTGGATGACACCTTATCATGTTATATTGGATTGTCACGCCAAAACAGTGACCTTAGCCATGTCGGGGTTACCTCGAATAGGGTGGAAGGGGACTCTTGTCCATTCCACTAGTAGGGTTATCTCTTATGTGAAAGCGCGACGTATGGTCGATAAGGGCTATCTAGCTTATTTGGCTCATAGTCATGATTCTAGTGCGGAGGGATGAAAACCGACAGAGATATTGACTTCTGTATTGATTTGGCTTCGGGCACCCAACCCATTTCTATTCCACCATACCGTATGGCCTCGCTGGAGTTGAAGGAATTAAAAGAACAATTAAAAGAATTGCTTGATAAGGGCTTCATTAGACCTAGTGTCTCGCCCTGGGGTGCATCCGTGTTATTCGTGAAGAAGAAAGATGGGTCGATGAGAATGTGTATAGATTATCAGCAGTTGAACAAGGTCACTATCAAGAACAAGTATCTGTTGCCAAGAATTGATGACTTGTTCGATCAACTTCAGGGTGCCAAGGTGTTTTCAAAGATTGACTTGAGGTCTGGTTACCATCAGTTGAAGATTAGGGCATCTGATGTCCCTAAGACAGCTTTCCGGACTCGGTATGGGCATTACAAATTCCTAGTGATGTTATTTGGGCTGACAAATTCCCTAACAATATTTATGAATTTTATGAATCGGGTGTTCAAGCCCTATTTGGATTCTTTTGTGGTTGTATTCATTGATGATATCTTTATTTACTCCAGCAGTCGAGAGGAGCATGAGCAGCATCTTCGGCTTGTGCTTCAGACTTTGAAAATAATCTGTTATATGCTAAATTTTCAAAATGTGAATTTTGGTTAGACTCAGTTGCCTTTTTGGGGCATGTTGTATCGGCAGAAGGCATAAAAGAGGATCCTAAGAAGATTGAGGCAGTTCAGAATTGGCATAGACCTACTTCAGCTACAGAGATCTGGAGGTTCTAGGGGTTAGCAGGTTATTATCGCCGGTTCGTGGAGGTATTTTCATCCATAGCATCCCCGTTGACCAAATTGACCTAGAAGGGTGCCCCATTTAGATGGTCAAATGAGTGTGAGTTGAACTTTTAGAAGCTCAAGACTGCTTTAACTACGACACCGGTGTTGGTATTACCCACAGGTTCAGGATTTTATACGGTATATTATGATGCATCTCGCATTGGGCTTGATGCAGTATTAATGCAAGATGGCAGAGTAATTGCATATATGTCGCGGCAGTTGAAAGTTCACGAGAAGAATTATCTTGTTCATGACTTAGAATTGGCAGCCATTGTTCATGCACTGAAGATTTAGAGGCACTACCTTTACGGTGTTTCGTGTGAGGTATTCACTGATCATTGTAGCCTACAGTATCTGTTCAAACAAAAAGATCTCAATTTGAGTCAAAGAAGATGGTTGGAGCTGTTGAAAGACTATGATATCACCATTTTGTATCGCCCCGGAAAGGCGAATATGGTGGCCGATGCTTTGAGTAGAAAGGTTATGAGTATGGGAAGCCTTGCGTATATTCCAGCTGGTGAGAGGAGGTTAGATGCAGATGTTCAGACTTTGGCCAATCAATTCGTGAGATTAGATGTTTCAGAGCCCAGTCGGGTTCTGGCTTGCACAGCTGCTCGGTTTTCTTTATATGAGCGCATCAGAGAGCGGCAGCATGATGATCCTCATTTTCTTATCCTTAAGGATACGGTGCGACACGGTGGTGCCAAACAGGTTGTTGTAGGGGAATATGGAGTTCTACTAATGCAGGGTCGTAGTTTTTGCCTAATGTGGATGGGCTTTATGAATTAATTCTTAATGAGGCTCACAGTTCCCGGTATTCTATTCATCTGGGTGCCGCCAAAATGTATCAAGATTTGCGGCAACATTATTGGTGGAGGAAAATGAAGAAGGATATAGTTGCATATGTAGCTCAGTGTCTAAATTGTCAGCAAGTCAAGTACGAGCATCAGAGACCTGGTAGTTTGCTTCAGAAATTAGAAATTCCTGAGTGGAAGTGGGAGCGTATCGCTGTGGATTTTGTTGTTGTGCTTCCACGGACTCAGAGAAAGTTCGACGTAGTATGGGTCATTGTGGACAGGTTGACCAAGTCAGCACATTTCATTCCAGTAGCAGTTACATATTCTTCAGAGTGGTTAGCGGAGATTTACATCTGCGAGATTGTCCGCCTTCACGGTGTGCCCGTGTTTATCATTTCTGATCGAGGTACACAGTTCACCTCACACTTCTGGAGGGTTGTACAGTGTGAACTAGGCACGCGGGTAGAGTTGATTATATCATTTCATCCTCAGATAGACGGACAATCCGTGCGCACTATTCAAATATTGGAGGATATGCTTCGCGCTTGTGTTATGGATTTCAGAGTTTCTTGGGATCGATTCTTGATGCTTGCAGAGTTTTCCTATAATAATAACTATCAGTCGAGCATTCAGATGGCTCCATATGAAGCATTATACGAGAGGCGATGTCGTTCGCCAGTTGGCTGGTTTAAACCGGGAGAGGGTCGGTTGTTGGGTACCGATTTGGTACAGGATGCCTTGGATAAGATCAAGATTATTCAAGATCGACTTCCACAGCTTAGTCTAGGCAAAAGAGTTATGCCGACTGTAAAGTTTGTGATGTTGCATTCATGGTTGGAGAAAGAGTATTGCTCCGGGTTTCACCTATGTAGGGTGTAATGAGGTACGGAAAGAAGGGCAAGTTGAGCCCTAGGTATATCAGACCCTTTGAAATTCTTGAAAGGGTGGGTGAAGTAGCCTACAGGCTTGCACTACCACCTAGTTTATCAGCAGTTCATCTGGTGTTCCATGTGTTTATGCTCCGGAAATATCATGGTAATCCGTCCCATGTGTTAGATTTCAGCTTAGTCTAATTGGACAAGGATTTGACTTATGAGGAGGAGCCGCTAGCTATTCTAGTCCGACAGGTCCGACAGTTAAGGTCTAAGAGTTATCCATCAATTCGAGTACAATGTAGAGGTCATCCGGTTGAAGCATCTACCTAGGAGTCGAAGTCAGACATGTGGAGTAGATATCCATACCTTTTCACCAGCCTAAGTACTTTTTCTAATTTCGTTCGAGGATGAATATTTGTTTTAGAGGTGGAGAATGTGATGACCCGATAGGTCATCTTTAAATTTAACCTTCAATTTTGTGCTTCGAGACCTCGAATAACATCATTTAGCATTCCTCGACTTGCGTGCACAGTACGTATATTTTTTTCAAAAAATCTTTATGTGAAAAATTGATAAAAATGTGAATTAGTGCTTTAAAACTCACTTAAGTTGACTTCGGTCAACAATTTGAGCCAACGGACCCGGATCAGTATTTTGACTGTCCCGGTGGGTCCGTATCGTGATTTGGGACTTGGGCGTATGCCCGAAATCAAATTCTGTAACGACTCGACCAGTCATTTTGAGAGAATTAGCCCCGAACCCCTATTTATTGCTCCTTCTATTTCATTTTTGGGTTTTGTGACTCGTCGGGAGGATTTGTCTCTGGTTTCAGAGTGAAATGGGACACAGTTCTTAAAATGAAAGTTTAAGTCGTAGGAATCGACCGTAGTTCGAACTGTGTGAAGACGACTCCGAAATAGAGTTTCGACGGTTCCTATAGCTTCGTAGGGTGAGTTTGGTCTTAGGAGGTTCATATATTGAATTGGAGGTCCGTAGGTCATTTTAGCGTTAAATGGCGAAAGTTGGAAATATGTTGATTTTTGGGAAGTTTGTCTGGGAGTGGATTTTTTGATATCGGGGTCGGATTCTGATTCCGAAAGTTGGAATAGGTCTGTAATGTCAATTATGACTTGTGTGAAAAATTTGAGGTTAATCGTACTTGATTTGATAGGTTTCGGCATCGGATGTAGATGTTTGAAGTTTCAAAGTTCATTAGGATTGAATCGAGGTGCAATTCATAGTTTTAGCATTGTTTGCTGTGATTTTAAAGGCTCGACTAAGTCCGTATGATGTTTTAGGACTTGTTGTGAGTTTGGTTGAGGTCCCGGGGGCCTCGGTTGGATTCCGGATGGTTAACAGATCAAATTTGGATTTGTGAGAATGGCTGAAGGCACCAGTTCTGGTGTAATCGCACCTGCACAAGATTGACCGCAGGTGCGAGCCCGCAGAAGCGAGCAATTGGGTGCAAAATCGGGGCTGGGGAACTTGGCTAGTGGTTGCAGAAACGGACTTGGTCCGCAGAGCGGGTGCGTAGAAGCGCTTCTTGGCCGCAGAAGCGGAAGCGCAGATGTGTATTTGGGACCGTAGAAGCGGACGTGCCTGGACTAAGTTAGAACCATACCTGCGATGGAAATTTCGCAGGTGCGGAGCCGCAAATGCGGTTGTGGACTCGCAGAAGAAATTTTGCTGGGCAGAAAAGGGGCAATTCCGAGAGTTTATTTCATTCTTCATTTTGGACATTTTGAACTCGGTCTAGGGCAATTCTTGAGAGCACTTTCGACGGATTTCTTGAGGTAAGCCACTTGTGAATATTTTTATTCAATAAGCTTGTTTCTCCATTGATTTTTCCACCTAGTTAGTGTGTATTTAAGGTGGAATTTGAGAGTTTGAGACTAGGGATTTGGAGAGTTTGATTTGAGGATTTGAGTGGTGGCTTGGTGTCGGATTTTGGTATGATTGGTATGGATGAACTCGTGGTCGAATGGGTGTTCGTATTTTGTGACTTTTATCTGATTCCAAGATGTGGTCCCGAGTCGATTTTTTGGGCGATTGTTTTTCGATTCTTTACTTAAGTCGCAGTTTCATTATTTAAATTAGTTTCTTGTAGTTGTATTCATGATATGTAATTATTTTTGGCTAGATTTGGACCATTCAGAGTCAGAAAATCGAGGGAAAGGCATCCTTATCGATTGATTGAGAGCGATATTTGAGGTAAGTGACTTGTCTAATCTTGTGTGGGGGAAATCATAGGTTTTGGTACTGTTGTAACCATTTGTGATATGTGAGCGCCGTGTATGCGAGGTGACGAGTGCGTACACGGGCTAATTGTGAAAATTTCAGTTCTTGCTGACTTGTCTTCTTTTAAATTCCTTAACTAAGTTGCCTTAGCATATGTAGTGATCATGTTTAGTCTAGTATCGCATGTCTGCGTGCCTTAACTCTTACTTGCAATTTGTGCAACATGCTTAGTTGAACTACCTGCTTCCCTTGAATTGAATTAAATCTTTAACTGTAAGATTCTTGCTAAATTCATTGTTCCTTCGGTTATCTACTGCATATTTACTTTGGGACTCGGTTCCTCAGGAGATCCCCTTGTACTGCATATTTACTTTGTGACTACGAGGCGGTTCCTCGAGAGATTCCCCTATATTGCATATTTACTTTGGGACTACGAGGCAGTTCCTCAGGAGATCCCCATGTACTGCATATTTACTTTGGGACTACGAGGCGGTTCTTCGGGAGATCCCCCTGTCTTGCATATTTACTTTGGGACTACGAGGCGGTTCCTCGGGAGATCACCCTGTCTTGCATATTTACATTTGGGACTACGAGACGGTACCTCGGGAGTGCCCCTGTTGTTTACCTCTATTTACTGTGCTGATATTGTCTATAACTTCTTATTGTTTAGATTCTCAGTCATTTCAAAATATTATTATATCTTCTGCCTTACTTTTCTTTTAAACCAGCAGGGCCCTGACCTGACCTCGTCACTACTTTACCGAGGTTAGGCTTGGCACTTACTGAGTACCGTTGTGGTGTACTCATACTACACTCTGCACATCTTTTTGTGCAGATCCAGGTTCTTCCTACCAGACTAGATACCAGTGAGCTGGACTGCACATGGAGACTTCAAGGTATATCTACCAGCGTCCGCAGACCTCGGAGTCCCCCTCTATCCTTATTTTGTTGTTTTCCTTATTGTCCTTAGACACTGATGTATAGAGACACTTAGTATTTTCTTTTAGAAGCTTGTGACTTATTTCTATCGAGTTTTGGGAGTTGTAATTATAGATTTATAGTTTTATATTTATATATCATGTATTGAGATTGGAGTTCAATTTATTATTTATTTATTCCTCAAATTGTTAGGTTTACCTAGTCTTAGAGACTAGGTGCCATCACGACGTCCTACGGATGAAGAATGTGGTCGTGACAAATTCGGAAGTGTGCGGACCGCAGAAATCCTCTTGCGGCCGCAGAAAGGAGTATCTGCAGGTTCGATAGTCTAATTTCGAAAGATTATATCTTTTGATCTATAAGGAATTTGGAGACGATCCAGAACTGATATTTGTAGCTCTTTGAGTCTAATTTTCAGAACGTTAAACCATTCATTATTTGAACATTTGTACAAAAAGTTATAGTAAATTTACTGAAGCCTAGTAGTGCAGTTACTGCCGAAGTGCGACCGCACAATTTGGATTGCGGCCACGGAGCTTGGAATGTGCGGACCGCATAAAAAATGTGCGGTCATCACATTGGGAGATCAGATTGGTACTATATAAATTAAGGTTTCATCTCATTTTTCATTTTTTGACTTGGGAAGCTCGGTTTGTGGCGATTTTGCGTGGATTTTTCAAGAAATTCATCGGGGTAAGTGATTCTAACTCGGATTTGGTTAATATACATGAATATATCATTGTTTTCATCATTTAATTAGTATTTTGAGATGAAAATTTGGGGACAATTGTAGAAAATTCATAAAATAAATTTTTGGGATTTGAATGTCGATTCAGAGTCGGATTTGAGTGAAACTAGTATGGTTGGACTTGCATCTGAATGGGTGTTCAGCTTTCGTGAAAATTATGTCGGGTCCCGAGAGGCGGACCCCAAATTAATTTTTTCGAAAATAACTTAAATTAAGTCTCTTTCGAATTATGAATAATTTTTAAAGCTCCAACTAAATTGTTGGCCAATAATTTGATAGGTTTGGAGAATAATTCGAAAGGAAAAGTTGTGGTCGAGTGATCACTTGAAATTTCAAAACAAGGTAAGTGTCGCGGTTAACCTTAACTTGAGAGAATAGAACCTTGAATTATTTGTTACGTGAATTTCATGTGTAACGACGTATAGGCGAGGTGACGTGTGTCTATACGTCATCAAATTAATTGTTTGCATATTTATCTGAAAATCATAAATTATTTAAATCATAAATTAATTATTATACTAATATTTCTCTCATATTTCTTGTCCAATATTATGTCTTGAATTCATGCTATAATTGTTACATGCTCATTTGACTTATGTTTCTTAATTGCTACTTGACATTTAGCATATTAAATATTAAATTGCCTATCTTCCTCCATGATTCCCATAATTTATTGCTACTTGTCATTACTTGTTTCTTGAATAAATCATAATAATTGTATGCTTTGTTGCCTAATAATTTCTTATTAAATGTGGTATTTATTGGAGTATTTTTACATTTAAGAGTTGTTAAGTTTATATTGTTGGAGCGGGTTGCACGCCGCAACAGACTTTATTTTAAGTTTATATTGTTGGAGCGGGTTGCATGCCACAACGGAAATTATTCGAAAGATTATATTGTTGGATCGGGTTGCACGGCACAACGTATTTTATGTTAAGTTTATATTGTTGGAGCGGGTTGCACGCCGCAACAGAAATTGATTGAAAGATTATGACTGCTGAATTGACTTCAATTATTGATAAGATTTACCTGTCTTATCTTTATTCATGTTATTATTATTATTATTGCGTACAAGTTAATGTAAGCGACTTGTCTTAGCCTCGTGACTACTTCATCGAGGTTAAGCTCGGCACTTACATAGTACATGGGGTCGGTTGTACTCATACTACACTCTGCACTTCTTGTGCAGATACCAGAGTTGATCCCAATGGCGTACTGTAGATTTTGCTCGGATTCAGCTATCACAGGAGACTTGAGGTATAGTTGTACAGCGTTTGCAGCTTTGAAGTCCCCTTCTACTTTATTTTAGTTGTGTGCTTTCTTTCAGACAACTTTATTTTTATTCAGACCCTTATTTGTATTATTCTAGAAGCTCGTACACTTGTAACTCCAGTTCTTGAATGGTATTTAGACATCGTATTTATTTTGGTTTGTTCATTTAAATTCATATATTATTCCAGTTGTTGGTTTCTTTACTATTTAATTAAGGTGAATTGTGAAAAATGGTTAAAATTATTCTAGCGTTGGCTTGCCGAGCAAGTGAAATATTAGGCACCATCACAGTCTCAAAGGTGGGAATTTCGAGTCGTTCCATTGTAAGTCGTTAATACTTTGGCATAAACATGCCCATACCGTCGAATACATGCTCTAAATATGCCCTTATTTTAAACGACCCCATATGAAAGGCATATCCGGCCTCACATGCATACTTTGAGGGCATATTTAGCTCATTGAAGTTTTTAAGCGTTTATGTTACTGAGTTATCTTGTTTGGTTCATGGCTAATGAAAGTTTATAATGATAAAATCTCTCTCAAATCATTACTTTCCTTTGGTACATCTTAAAAACGAACAAAAAGAAGCTAAGTGTAGAAAGACTTAAATTATTTGTTGGAACACCTATATCAATAAATGTCTCCATGACCTCATATACCTCAAAACATCACTAAATAGCCACTCTGGGCGTCACAACAATAGAAACTAATACAATAGACAAGTCTAGCCACCATAATCAACAAATGAATCAACTAGCATCAACCAAATTAGTGTGTCGATACACTTTGCATAAGAATAAAGAGAAGCATAGTTTAGAAATAAATAGAAGCAAAGTGTACAAAAACTTAAGACATTTGTTGGAAAAGGAACCTCTCAAGTTGGTACATTAGTTTTTCTTCCAACAAAATGGTTTAAGCTTTTTTTTATATATTGCTCCTTTTTATTCGTATTTAAGATTTACAGAACAAAATCAATCGGCTTGAGGGGAATTTTATCATTACAAACTTCCATTAATATTGACATGAACCACACAAGATAAAAGCTTAAGAACTTTAATGGGCCAAATATACCCTTAAAATATGCGTATAGGACCAAATATACTCTCCATATGTGACCGTTTAATATAAAGGCATATTTAAGGCAAGTATTAGATGGTAAGGACAATTTTATGCCAAAGTATTAATGGCAGGTAAATCCATTTAATTTCGCATAGTTCAAAAACATATTTGAACTTTTTTATTTTTTTGAAGTACAGTTATAATGGTTGCTAGTTTAGCTTTTTTCATTTCTCTCCTTATTGTCGCTTACATGTTACTACATTCACGACTGTAACTTTCAAGTCTCGAGAATACGCCATTGAATAAAAACTATTTACTGCTTTCTCTGTACTTTTTCATTTACTTCGTTTACATGTAGCTAATCGGTGGATTTTAGCATCCACAGTTTTCATCTAAAAGCTCATAGGTTTTATCATTTTTATTTTTGTTTTATGGAAATTCTTACAAAAATATTTGCCACCATCAGCAGATATTTCTAAATAAAAACTCTCAAAAGATTAATGTGACTAAATTATATAAAAAAAATATTTTCGCTCATATACAAATACTCCATATATCAATCCAGACCAATTCATTATATACTCTAAATGCATCCAGTTTTTTAATTAATTTTAAATTTTACTTTGAGAGAACTACTAATAGCCTGTTTGGCCAAGATTCTCAAGAGGCAAAAAGTGTTTTTTTTTTTTTTCAAAAACACTTTTTTTTCCTAACTTGTGGCGTTTGGCAAGCTTTTTTGGGAAGAAAGTGAAGCAGTTTCTGAGAAGCAGAAAAAAGTAGCTTCTTCCCAAAAGCAGAAACAGAAGCACTTTTGACTTTTCTTCTTACCAAATATATCCTTAACAAAATATAATATATACCAAAATAACCGTTAAACCTAATACGTAGGATATTAATGTATAAATATTTCTTATTATTTTTAGGATAGTTTTCTAATATATAGTGACTTTAGGGGTGAATGTTTTTATATTTGTTGAATGATTTTTAATATATTTAACTTATATTAAAAGAATTAAGTACTTTTAAATTCTAGTTTCATATTTTACTTAAATAAAATGAAAAGATTTAATTATTGCATGTAATAACAAATTTTACGCTTATTTATTTACTTATAATATTAACTATTAAGTAAATCTATTCATGTCCTTATTCGTAATTTGATACTTAAAAGCATTTTCTGAAAAGCTTGACAAAATACAAATTATTGCTCAAAAGTATTTTTTAGAGTGATTAGCCAAACATAAATTTCTTTTCTCTAAAAGTACTTTTTTCAAAAGCACTTTTGAAAACAACACTTCTCAAAATAAGTTGATTTCTCCAACTTTGCCAAACAGGCTATAAGTGTGACAGTATTTTTAAAATTTTAATAGCCATGTATCTTTTTAATTTTACAAGTGTCATATCTATTTCCAAGTGACTTCTTGCATGAAGCTACGTGGCCAAATACTCTTAGATAATTGGTGCATGACAAGAGTTTTTACATGTGTCATTATTTTAAAAGTTTGTTTGACAAATGATCTTATTAAGCCAAGTGGTTTCTTGCGTGAAGTCTTAAAGGCAAGTATTAACGGGCTTTGACAAGTTGTTAATTTACTCCATGCAAATGCCACACTTGTCATGACAAGAGCTTCCTAAAACTCTTATAAATAGCAACATTTCACCCCACCGTAAACCAACCAAAATTGTCTTTTCAAATACTTATCATTAGCTAATGATTTCCCATAATCATTATGACTTTTCTTTCTTAGCTTAATCGTTACTCCTACTACTATATTATTCCTTCTTTCGAGTTTATTTTATAGATTTGTTGGTATTATTTAATTTTGCTGATTAATGTATCCTGTAAATAAATAGAGGTAGACTTGTTTAATTCTGGAAAAATATTTCACATTGCTGAAATAGTTTTTTAGGACAGTGCTCAACACGACTCAAGCCAATTCGCGTATTTCTACTTACAAATAATATTATTGCAGTATTGTTATTATTTTTCCGTGTTATTTCCTTACAATCTAAGAAACTATGGCAAGTAATACCACTACGAAATTCTTTTATGGTGGTACCAATTTTGGTGTTGTCCTCGCTGCTACTGTTCCAGTTGTCCTGCCAGATATCCATGGTGTTGCAAATACATTATTGCATTTACAACTTGAGCGGACACTGATATCAAAATACAGGTATGTAAATAGACATGGTTACATATCCTATGCTAATATTAAAACCTTAAGAAAAAATGCACATCATTGCAAGAGAAGAGTTGAGATAAATAACAATCTCGCTATGACAAAATTAAATTTGACTATCAGCTTGTTTGGATGGTTGTTACGTATCGTTTCCTAATGTATTGTATTGTATTGTATTGTACTGTATCGTTTGATAAATACAATATTTGGATAGATTGTGTCGTTTGCCATCATTTCATAATATCACGCACCATCAATATGAAGAATAAACTTGCAAAATTAGAAAGAAAAATTATGATACATGGTAAAATTATTATATAAAAAGGCAGGATAAATGATAAAATAAAATTATTTAATAATAATGAAGGGTGAGATTGAGAGAAAAGGACAAGGTAACGACGCATCCACACCAAATCGGTCGTTACATAAAGTGGCACATTTCGTCATTATGTAATGACGAATTTAACGATACGATACAATAAAATTTAAGTAACAATTAAAATAAACATCGTATTTAAAGTAACAATATGATACAATATAATGGGTAACAACCATCCAAACAAGCTGTAAAGCGGATAATATAATTGCTGCGATCATTTCCCAAATAAATAATTTGGCCAATGTGAGATTGGGTGATAGATTTTAGTGCTACTAGGCACATTTGTGCAAAATAAAAAATGAATTTTTATCTTACACCCAAGTTGAGGAAGGAGAAAAAATTATTTATCTTGGTGACTCAAGAACAACTCGCGCTCTTGGAGTGAAGGTTTCCTTTGAAAATAATGATGCCGTATTAACCAAAAATGATATTTTTGTGGGCAATGGATATTGTAAGCATGTCTTATTTGTGCTTAATATTTCTGATACTAGCAATGAAAATACATCTTCTTCTGCTTATATGGTTGGGTCTATTTCTTTATGGCATGCTAGATTAGGACATGTTAATTGTCACGACCCAGTTTCACCTATAGGTCGTGATGGCACCCAACATCACAACTAGGCAAGCCAACTAATGAATTAAACATATATTATTTCCTTTAATAATTTTTCGAGTAATTAAACTCTTCTTACTTACAAGATTTAAGAAAATATACAATGTTCCAATTAAATAAAACCAAGAATATACTTAATCCACAATTCTACTAGTGTGTGTGCCAAGATCTGGTGTCACAAGTATATGAGCATCTAGTAGATTATACAAAAGAAATCCAAAATACTGTCTGAACACAAAATAGACAGAAAACAAATATAAAGGGAGACACTGGGTGCTGCGGAACGGCTCAAGAGAAGCAGCTCACCACTAGGCCTCGGGAGAGCGTGTGTGCACACCGGTAGGTCCGCCTAAGGTTCCTGTCTCAGATCCTGCACAAACAGTGCAGCACATGTAGCATAAGTACGTAAACAACGTGTACCCAGTAAGTATCAAGCCTAATCTCGAAGAAGTAGTGATGAGAGGTCAACTTTGATACTCACTAAGAGTAAATAATATTAAAATAGAAATATTTAAATAAACATGATTTAAGTGAATAACAATAACTTTCTTAACAAGCGGGAATAAATAATTCTTTCAAATCAATAATTTTCAATTAATCAATTAGCTTCACAAGCTACAATAGGATGTCAAGGTATCGAGTAATTATTATTATTAACCACCATTTCTGCCGAGGTCGTACGGCCCGATCCAGAGTGTCGTGTACACTACCGAGGGACGTGCGGCAAGATCCATAGATGCATCCATACTGCCGAGGCGTTCGGCCCGCTCCACAGGAAATGAGGACATTTTCTTATGAACCTCCAAAATGAGAAGTTATTATAAGGCTAAAACATAAAGACGTGAAATTTCTATTAACAGTCAAGTAATTTATACAAAATTTAAGTATATGAAATTTCGGTCTTTTACTATCTCCTCTAACAATTTCCAATATAATTTAGTATTTTAAATAAATAAAGGATGCAATTATCACAAGTAATTCATGATTTGAGTCCTAAACTATCCGGACATAGCATAATTTGTAGCTACGCACGGACTCTCGTCAGTTTGTGCGTATGTAGCCCCCACACCTATGGGGTAAATTTCCTCTTACAAGGTTAGACAAGAGACTTACCTTGTCTCAAAGTCCACTTCCCCATGACAATGTCGCGTTAAAGTCTCAATTTGATGCCGAAAATTCCGAAACTATTCAAATGTTATACAAAATAATTAATACATGCTCAATAATTCTAAATTAGACTATTAAATTAATTACCCAACCCAAAATGGAAAAATTCTTAAAATTAATCTCTGGCACACGTGCCCGGATTCCGGTAATTTTCAGAGGAAATCGTTACCATAATCCCAAGAACTCAAATATAAAATTTCCATCCAATTCCATAACTATTTTCGTGGTTAAAATCTTATTTTTATCAAAACCTAGGTTTTTCATCTAAACTCTTGATTCCACGATTTACAGGTTATAATCTATCCATAATCTATGTATTTAACTCAAAGTGTGTAGAATTAATGTCACGACCTAATTTCTCCCTCCGTGAACCGTCATGACGGCACCTAGTCTTTACGACTAGGTAAGCCTAACACTTTGTGGAAATGAAACAAAAACACGAACATTAACTACTAACAGTAACAAATATCTAATAAGCAATTGAATGCCACTCGGCATATACAATTATCACCTCTGAAAATGTACAAAACAATTCCCAAAACCCGGAATATCGTAAGTCACATGCTACTAATAAGTCTTAACCGTTTTATACATCATTTCTACAGAAAGAAGGAAAAATGAACATAGGGGATAGAGGGGAACTCCGAGGATCTGCGGGCGCGAGGAGATGTACCTTGAAGTCTCCAATAAGCAGCAACGACTGCAACTAGTGATGAGGCTGGTAAGATGAACCTGGATCTGCATATGAAAAACATGTGCAGGAAAGGACGTGAGTACACCACAACGGTACCCAGTAAGTGCCAAGCCTAACCTCGATCGAGTAGTGACGAGATCAGGTTAGGGCCCTATTGGTATAAGTATAATGAAATAACACAAAGTGAAATATCGCAGTAAAATAAATACGGAAATCTAATAGGAATAGAATAAATGAAAGACAATAGCTCAGAACGCAGTGATAACAATAGGAGATCTCCCGAAATACCGTCTCGTAGTCCCAAACGTAAATGTGCAGGGGGATCTTCCGGAATACCGTTCCGTAGTCCCAAATAAATATGCAAAACAGGGGGATCTCCCGGAATACCGTTCCATAGTCCCAAAGTAAATATGCAGTACAAGGGGATCTCCCGGAATACCGTTCCGTAGTCCCAAAATAAATATACAGTGCAACCAACCGAAATAACAATTTCAGCAAGAAATCCTATAGTTTAGACTAAGTTCAAGTCAAAGAAAGCAGGAAATTTCACTAAACATGCTGCACATAGTTCAAATAGGGAGTTAAACACGTAGGCATGCTATTCTAGTTTAAGCGGGAAAGTTACATATGCTAGTGTGTTTCAAATAAGGAGAAAACAAGTTATGACTTAGTGAAAACGAAGTTTTACAACAAATAGTCCGTGTACGTACTCGTCACCTCACGTACACGGCGCTTGCATATCAAACAATACCAAATCCTAAGGGGAGTTTCCCCCACACAAGGTTAGGCAAGCCAGTTACCTCGAACCAAACTCAATCAATCAGTCACAATACCTTTCCCACGAATATCCGGCTCTGAGTGGCCCAAATCTAGCCAAAATCAATTACATAGCATAAATATAACTACAAGAAACTAATCTAGCTAATAAAATCAAAGCTAAGGCAAGAAATTAGAAAAAAGCCCAAAATGTCTCCTCGGGACCACGTCTCGAAATCGGGTAAAAGTTATCAAATATGAACACCCATTCATTCACGAGATACTCGTATCAAAATTATCCAAATTCGATGTCTAAATCCCACTCAACACTTAGAGATTCAGTTGGGGAATTGTTCCCCCATTCTCCCAACTTTCTCACTCAAATTCCTTAATTAAATGGAGAAAACGACTATATATTAATGAAATACAGCCAAAAACAAGTTAGGAATCGTTACTCCAAAGCTTTCTCTAAAAATCCCTCAAGAAATTGCCTTTTCCCGAGCTCAAAAATCAAATTTGTGAATATGAACCTCAATCCCTCGCACCTGCAACCCCTGGTCAAGCCTCTGAATTCCGCACCTGTGCATGTTTCTCTGCATGTGCGAGCCCGCACCTGTGGTCACATCCCCGCAGGTGCGAGACACCAGAACCAGCAAAAACTCAGCAACTTCCCCAAGTCCAAATTTCATCCGTTAAGCATACAAAACATACCCGAGACCCTCGGAACCTTAACCAAACATACCAACCAATCCTAAAACACCATACGAACTTAGTCGAACCCTTAAATCACATCTAACAACGTTAAAATCACGAATCACCCTCCAATTCAAACTTAAAGTACTTGAAACTTCCAAATTCGACAATCGATGCCGAAACCAACCAAACCACATCCGATTGACCTCAAATTTTGCACATACGTCATATTCAACACTACGGACCTACTCCAACTTCCGGAATTAAAATCCGACCCCGATATCAAAAATTACACTACCGACACAAAACTCTAAAAAATTCGACTTTCGCCATTTCAAGCCTAAATGAGCTACGGACCTCCAAAACACAATCCGGACACGCCCCTAAGCCCAAAATCACACAACGAAGCTAACGGAATTGACGGTGCTAATCCTAAGGCTTAAACCTCCATTTAGAGACTAAGTTTTCCAAAACACTCCAAAAACCCAGAACAAAACCTCCTGGCAAGTCACAATAGCAGAAATAGATATGGGAGAAGCAGTTAATAGGGGATCAGGGCTATAACTCTCAAGACGACCGGTCGTGTCGTCACATCCTCCCCCTCTTAAAATAATCATTCATCCTCAAATGAGTATAGAGACATACATGAAGCGGTGAAAAGATGAGGATAACGGCTGCGCATATCCTGCTCGGTCTCCCAAGTCACCTCATCGACCGGCTGACCCCGCCACTGAACCTTTACTGATGCAATGTTCTTTGACCTCAGCTTTCGACCCTGCCTGTCCAAAATAGCCACTAGCTCCTCAACGTAGGATAGATCCGTGTCCAACTGGACTGAGCTGAAATCCAACACATAAGATGGATCGCCGTGATACCTCTGGAGCATCGAAACATGAAATACCGGATGAACTCCTACTAGGCTGGGAGGTAAGGCAAGCTCATAAGCAACCTCCCCAACTCTCCGCAACACCTCCAAGGGGCCAATAAACCTTGGGCTCAGCTTGCCCCTCTTTCTGAACCTCATAACGCCCTTCATAGGCAAAACCTGAAGCAGGACCCGCTCTCCAACCATGAATGCAACATCGTGAACCTTCCGATCCGCATAGCTCTTCTGTCTGGACTGGGCTGTGCGAAGTCTGTCCTGAATCACCTTCACTTTCTCCAAGGCATCCTGAACCAAGTATGTACCTAATAATCTGGCCTCGCCCGGCTCGAACCAACCCACTGGGGACCGACACCGCCTACAATACAGAGCCTCATACGGTGCCATCTGAATACTGGACTGATAACTGTTGTTGTAGGCAAACTACGCAAGTGGCAAGAACTGATCCCAAGAACCTCCAAACTCCATCACATACGCACAGAGCATATCCTCAAGAATTTGAATAGTGCACTTGGACTGCCCATCCGTCTGAGGGTAAAGAGCTGTGCTCAACTCCACCCGAGTACCCAACTCCTACTGTACGGCTCTCCAGAACCGCGATGTAAACTACGTGCCCCGGTCAGAGATGATAGATACCGGCACGCCATGAAGTCTGATAATCTCACGAATGTAAATTCGAGCCAGCTGCTCGGAATAATAGGTAGTCATCACAGGAATGAAATGAGCTGACTTAGTCAGCCTGTCCACAATCACCCAAACTGTATCAAACTTCCACTGAGTCCATGGGAGTCCAACAACGAAGTCCACAGTGATCTGCTCCCATTTCCACTCCGGAATCTCTATCTTATGAAGCAACCCATCCGGTCGCTGATGCTCAGACTTTACCTACTAGAAATTTAGACATCTAGCCACATACTCTACTATGTCCTTCTTCATCCTCCTCCACCAATAATGCTGCCTCAGGTCCTGATACATCTTCGCGGCACCCGGATGAATGGAGTACCGCGAGCTGTGAGCCTCCTGGAGAATCAACTCGTGCAAACCATCCACATTGGGCACACATAACCTGCCCTGCATCTTCAATGCACCATCCTCCCCAATAGTGACTTCCTTAGCATTATCGTGTTGGACCGTGTCCTTAAGGACAAGCAGATGGGGGTCATCATACTGATGCTCCTTGATACGATCATAAAGGGAAGATCGATAGACCACACAAGCCAATACTCGACTCGGCTCAGAAATATCCAATCTCACAAACTGGCTGGCTAAGGCCTGAACATCCAACACCATGGGCCTCTCTGCTACTGGTAGATAAGCTAAACTCCCCAAACTCTCTGCCCGGTGACTCAAAGCATCGACCACCACATTAGCCTTCCCCGGGTGGTACAAAATGGTGATGTCATAATCCTTAAGTAGCTCTAACCACCTCCTCTGATGCAAATTAAGATCCTTCTGCTTAAATAGATGCTACGAACTCCGGTGATCAGTGTAGATCTCACAAGGAACACCGTACGAATAGTGCCTCCAAATCTTCAAGGCATGAACAATAGCTTCTAGCTCAAGGTCATGGACAGGATAATTCTTTTCATGCACCTTCAGCTGTCTGGACGCATAGGCAATCACCCTACGGTCCTGCATCAACACGGCACCGAGGCCAACTCGCGACGCATCATAATAAACTGTACAAGACCCTGAATCTGAAGGCAATACCAATACTGGGGCTATAGTCAAAGCTGTTTTGAGCTTTTGAAAGCTCTTTTCACACTCATCTGTCCACCTGAACGGAGCAACCTTCTGGGTTAGCCTGGTCATAGGTGCTGCAATAGAATAAAATCCCTCAATAAACCGACGGTAATACCCCGCCAACCTAAGATAACTCTAGATCTCTGTAGTTGAGGACGGTCTGGGCCAACTCTGCACTGCTTCCACCTTCTTCGGATCCACCTTGATTCCCTCACTAGACACAATATAACCCAAAAATGCCACTGAATCTAACCAGAACTCACATTTTGAGAACTTTGCATACAACTTCTTTTCTCTTAAAGTCTGAAGCACTGTCCTCAGGTGCTGCTCATGATCCTCCCGAGTCCGGGAATACACTAGAATGTCATCAATGAATACGATGATGAAAGAATCAATAAGGGCCGGAACACACTGTGCATCAAGTGCATAAAAGCTACTGGGGCATTGGTCAGCACAAAAGACATAACAAGAAACTCATAGTGACCATATCTGGTCCTGAAAGCAGTCTTCGGGATATCTGGCTCCCGAATCTTCAACTGATGATAGCCTAAACGCAAGTCAATCTTGGAAAACACTTTGGCACGCTGTAACTAATCAAATAGGTCATCAATACGAGGCAAAGGATACTTGTTATTCACTGTGACTTTGTTCAACTGGCGATAATCAATACACATACGCATAAAACCATCTTTTTTCTTCACAAACAAGGCAAGAGCATCCCAAGGTCACACACTAGGCCGAATGAAGCCCTTATCAAGAAACTCCTTCAACTCCTCCTTCAAATCCTTCAACTCAGGAGGAGCCATATGGTACAGAGGAATAGAGATGGGCTGGGTGTCCGGTAAGAAATCAATGCCGAAATCAATATCTTTGTCGGGCGGCATGCCCGGAAGATTAGCTGGGAACACATCTGGACAGTCTCTCACTACTGGAACTAACTCAACTATAGGGGTATCAATACTGACATCTCTTACATAATCTAGATACGCGTCACACCCCTTCTCAACCATTCGTTGAACTTTAAGAAATGAAATAACTCGGCTGGGAGTATACTCTAAGGTACCTCTCCACGCCAATCGCAGTAAGCCTGGCATAGCCAACATCACGGTCTTAGCATGACAATCAAGAATAGCATAATAGGACAACAACCAATCCATGCCTAAGATAATATCAAAATCTACCATGCTGAGTAATAATAAGTCGGCTCTGGTCTCAAAACCACTAAGAGCAATCAAACACGACCAATACACGCGGTCCACAACAAGACAATCTCCCACAGGAGTAGACACATAAACAAGGGAGCTCAAAGAATCCTGAGATACGCCCAAATGTGGGGCAAAATAAGAGGACACATATGAATACGTAGAGCATGGGTCAAATAATACCGACGCATCTCTATGATAGACTGGAACAATACTTGTAATGACAAAGTCGGAAGCAACTGCCTCTGTACGAGCCGGAAGAGCATAATACCTGGCCTGGCCTCCCTCTCTAGGGCAACCTTAACCTCCCCGACCTCCACCTTGAGCTGGCTGAGCAGATGGGGCGGTAGCTGGTGCTGGAATCATGGCCTGAGGACCCGGTGGAGCACGTGGTGGATGAGAAGTCTGTAGAGGTGCAACCCTCCTAAGTCTAGGGAAATCCCTCATCATATGGCGGGTGTCTCCACACTCAAAACAACCCATCGGAGGGCGTGGCTGCTGTGACTGACTCGGACCAGGTCTGCTGGACTGGCCGCTAAAAGCACCCCGAGTAGGAGGCACACTAGATACTGGCAGTGCATAATAAGGCTCCTGGGGCCTAGAAGGGGCTGAAACACCACTGGCGGCTGGAAGAGCTGAATGAACGG
>AWOL01S0021715.1:28612-95841 GCA_000715115.1 Nicotiana otophora | reverse complement strand
TGCTGGGGCACGAGCTCCAGAATAAGAACCAGTCTCTCGAGACCTCTTGGCCTCTCTCTCCTCTCGGTCCCGGGCAAGCATGCCCTCCAATCTCCTAGCAATACTCACAACCTGCTGGTAAGGAATATCCATCTCCAGCTCCCTGACCATACTAATCCAGATACTGGGGTGGAGTCCCTCAATAAATCATCGAACCCACTCTCGAACTGTGGCAACCAAGGCCGGTGCATGTCGGCCCAAATCACTTAAGCGGACTGCATACTCTGACACAATCATAGCACCCTAGCGCAGCTGCTCAAACTCCGCGCGCCATGAGTCCTTGAGGCTCTGAGGGACATACTCTCTCAAAAACATGTCCGAGACCTAAGTCCATGTAAGTGAAGCTACCTCATCTGGACTACTCAACTCATAAGTACGCCACCACTGATAGGCTGCTCCACTAAGCTGAAAAGTGGTAAAAGAAACCCTACTCGTCTCTGCTACGCCCATAGTACGAAGAATACGATGACACCCCTCCAGAAAATCCTGAGCATCATCTGTAGCCAATCCGCTGAAGGTAGATGGGTGGTACTTCTGGTACCTCTCAAGTCTGAGCTGCTCCGCCTCAGAAGAGGCTGTCCTAGTCTCATGCTGAATCGGGGCTACCGGCGGCATAGGAATGAACTCTCAGTCCTGATCAACCTAGACCCTCTGCTCAGGAGTATGGGCAGGGGGAGTCTGTGCCACTCTCCCAGCTTGAGATATGGCGGGAGCTAACAGAATCAATCCAGCCTGAGCTAAGGTGATGAACATGCTCATGAATTGGGCTAGAGTCTCCTAGAGGGCCGGTGCAGCAATAGAAATCTCCGGTGCCTGCCCTCCAGCTGGAACTGCAGGGGGCTCCTCTGTCACAACTTGCGCGGGTGCTCTGGCTGCACTGCGTGGCCGTAATTTACCCCGGCCCCAGCCTCTGGCGGCTCTAGCAGGGGGCGCGGGTGCCTGGTCATCAAATCTTCCGGTACGGGTCCTCACCTTCTGCGAGAAATAATAGAATAGAGAATTTTTAGAATTTGATGCCAATAACTCGCACGACAAAGAATCAAAGAAGTACGTTTGTTCCTAACAGTTCCACAACCCCCTGAAGATAAGTACAGATGTCTCCATACCGATCCGCGAGACTCTAATAAACTGGCTTGTGACTCACGACTCCTATGAATCTAGAGCTCTGATACCAACTTGTCACGACCCAATTTCGCCCTCCGTGAACCGTCGTGATGTCACCTAGTCTCTACGACTAGGTAAGCCTAACACTTTGCGGAAATGAAACAAAAACGCAAACATTAACTACTAACAGTAGCAAATATCTAATAAGCGACTGAATGCCACTCGGCATATATAATTATCACCTCAGAAAATGTATAAAACAATTCCCAAAACTCGGAATACCATAAGTCACAAGCTACTAATAAGTCTTAACTATTTTATACATCATTTCTACAGAAAGAAGGAAAAATGAACATAGGGGGATAGAGGGGGACTCCGAGGATCTGCGGGCGCGAGCAGATGTACCTTGAAATCTCTAATAAGCAGCAACGACTGCAACTAGTGATGAGGCTGGTAAGATGAACCTGGATCTGCACACAAAATATATGTGCAGGAAATGGCGTGAGTAAACCACAACGGTACCCAGTAAGTGCCAAGCCTAACCTCGGTCGAGTAGTGGCGAGATCAGGTCAAGGACCTACAAGTATAAATATAATGAAATAAGACAGAATGAAATATCGCAGTAAAATAAATTTGAAAATCTAATAGGAATAGAATCAATGAAAGACAACAGCTCAGAACGCAGTGATAACAACAGGAGAAATCCCGAGATACCATCTCGTAGTCCCAAACGTAAATGTGCAGGTGGGTCTCCCGGAATACCGTTTTGTAGTCCCAAAATAAATATGCAAAACAGGGGGATCTCCCGAAATACCGTTCCGTAGTCCCAAAGTAAATATGCAGTATAGGGGGATCTCCCAGAATACCGTTCTGTAGTCCCAAAATAAATATGCAAAACAGGGGGATCTCCCGAAATACCGTTCCGTAGTCCCAAAGTAAATATGCAGTATAGGGGGATCTCCCAGAATACCGTTCTGTAGTCCCAAAATAAATATGCAAAACAGGGGGATCTCCCGAAATACCGTTCCGTAGTCCCAAAGTAAATATGCAGTATAGGGGGATCTCCCAGAATACCGTTCTGTAGTCCCAAAATAAATATGCAAAACAGGGGGATCTCCCGAAATACCGTTCCGTAGTCCCAAAGTAAATATGCAGTATAGGGGGATCTCCCAGAATACCGTTCTGTAGTCCCAAAATAAATATGCAAAACAGGGGGATCTCCCGAAATACCGTTCCGTAGTCCCAAAGTAAATATGCAGTATAGGGGGATCTCCCAGAATACCGTTCTGTAGTCCCAAAATAAATATGCAAAACAGGGGGATCTCCCGAAATACCGTTCCGTAGTCCCAAAGTAAATATGCAGTATAGGGGGATCTCCCAGAATACCGTTCTGTAGTCCCAAAATAAATATGCAGTGCAACCAACCGAAATAACAATTTCAGCAAGAAAGCCTACAGTTTAGACTAAGTTCAAGTTAAGGAAAGCAGGAAATTTCACTAAACATGCTGCACAAAGTTCAAATAGGCAGTTAAACATGTAGGCATGCTATTCTAGTCTAAGCGGGATAGTTACATATGCTAGCGTGTTTCAAATAAGGAGAAAACAAGTTATGACTTAGTGAAAAACGGAGTTTTACAACAAATAGCCCGTGTACGTACTCGTCACTTCAGGTACACGACGCTCGCATATCAAACAGTACCAAATCCTAAGGGGAGTTTCCCCCCATACAAAGTTAGGCAAGCCACTTACCTAGAACCAAGCTCAATCAATCAGTCACAATGCCTTTCCCACGAATATCTGGCTCTGAGTGGCCCAAATCTAGCCAAAATCAATTACATAGCATAAATATAACTATAAGAAACTAATCTAGCTAATAAAATCAAAGCTAAGGCAAGAAATTTAAAACAATGTCCAAAAAGTCTCCCCGGGCCCACGTCTCGGAATCGGGTAAAAGTTACCAAATATGAACACCCATTCACTCACGAGATCACTCGTATCAAAATTATCCAAATCCAATGTCTAAATCCCAATCAACGCTCAGAGATTCAGTTGGAGAATTTTCCCCCCATTCTCCCAAGTTTCTCACTCAAATTCCTTAATTAAATGGAGAAAACGACCATAGATTAATGAAATACAGCCAAAAAAAAGTTAGGAATCGTTACCCCAAACTTTCTCTGAAAATCCCTCAAAATATCGCCTTCTCCCGAGCTCAACAATCAAATTTGTGAATATGAACCTCAACCCTCGATTATTCCCCTTTTCTGCTCAGTGATCTTCGCACTTGCGGGCCATGGGTCGCACTTGCGATGCCGCATCTGTAGAAAATCCCTCGCAGGTGCGGAAATCACTTAAGATGGCCGGGTCCGCATCCGCGGCAGTAGGGGCCACACCTGCGCGTGCGCGCATGCAGAACATTGTCCGCTTCTGCAGTCTTCCTCGGTGCCTGCGAATCATTGGGCGCATCTGCGGGCATCGCAAATGCGGATATTCCTCACACCTGCGACCCCTGGTCAAGCCTCCGAATTTCACACCTGCACCTGTTCCTCTGCACGTGCGAGCCTGCACCTGCGGTCACATCTTGCAGGTGCGAGACACCAAAACCAACAAAAACTCAGCAACTTCCCTAAGTCCAAATTTCATCCGTTAAGCATCTGAAATACACCTGAGACCCCCGAGACCTTAACCAAACATACCAACCAATCATAAAACAGCATACGAACTTAGTCGGACCCTCAAATCACATCAAACATTGCTAAAATCATGAATCACCCTCCAATTTAAACTTAAAGAACTTGAAACTTCCAAATTTGACAACTGATGCCAAACCAACCAAACCACGTCCAATTGACCTCAAATTTTGCACACAAGTCATATTCAACACTACGCACATACTCCAACTTCCGGAATCAGAATCTGATCACTATATAAAAAATTCCACTACCAGCCCAAAACTCCAAAAATTTAACTTTCACCATTTCAAGCATAAATGAGCTACGGACCTCCAAAACACAATCCGGACACGCCCCTAAGCCCAAAATCACACAACTAAGCTAACAAAATTGACGGAATTCCATTTCGGAGTCGTCTTCACACAATTCCGACTACGGTGATAATCCTAAGGCTTAAACCTCCATTTAGGGACTAAGTGTCCCAAAAAACTCCAAAAATCCAAAACGAAACCTCCCAGCAAGTCACAATAGCAGAAATAGATATGTGAGAAGGAGTTAATAGGGGATTGGTGTTATAACTCTCAAGACGACCGGCTGGGTCATCACAATTAAATTACCTTCAAGTTGCTAGTTGAAATCCCCTCTCAAAAAACTCCAAAATTGTCGAAGAATGGAGGAAAATCGGCTAAAATGGTTGTTTCACCGTTCCTTTAGACGTTCTGTCCAAACAGCCCTCTCGCTTCTGCGGCTCTGCATCTGCGGAAAATACCTCGCAGATGCATCTCTCCCTTAGCCGGCTCACCCGCTTCTATGCTCAGTGGCTCGCACCTGCGAGACCGCTTCTGCGGTATAAGCGCTGCACCTGCGACCTCGTTTGCTTTTGCGTTGTGTTTCCTCGCATCTGCGCCTTCGCAGGTGCAGTCCATTTCCCGCTTCTGTTATCCTTGGCAGCTTCTGTGGCTCGTGGCTTGCATCTGCGAGCTCGCACCTGCGGCTGCCCATGCGCAGGTACAGTTATACCAGAAGCTGGAAGCTTCAGCTGTTCTTTCCAAGTCCAAACTTGGTCTGAGCCTCGGCAGGTTAACACCCGAGGCCCCGCCCCGAACATACCAACAAATTTGAAATCATAAAACGGACTCGCTCGAAACCTTTGTGCGTATGTAGCCCTCATAATTAGCAACAATTATTAATTTAAATCACCTATGGGGTAAATTCCCTCTTACAAGGTTAGACAAGAGACTTACCTTGTCTCAAAGTCCACTTCCCCATCACAATGTTTCGTTAAAGTCCCAATTCGATGCAGAAAATTCCGAAAGTATCCAAATGTTATACAAAATAATTAATACATACTCAATAATTCGAAATTAGACTATTAAATTAATTACCCAACCCAAAATGGTAAACTTTTTAAAATTCACCTCGGGCCCACGTGCCCGTATTCGAGAAATATTTGGAGGAAATCGTTACCCATAATCTCAAGAACTTAAATATACAATTTCCATCCAATTCCATAACTATTTTCGTGGTTAAAATCTCATTTTTATCAAAACCTAGGTTTTTCATCTAAACCCTTAATTTTCACGATTTACAGGTTATAATCTACCCATAATCTATGTATTTAACTCAAAGTGTATAGAATTAACTTACCTTCAAGTTACTAGTTGAAATCCCCTCTCAAAAAGCTCCAAAATCTCCCAAAAATGGAGGAAAATGGGCTAAAATGGTTGTTTTCCTGTTCCTTTAAACAATCTGTCCAAATAGCCCTCTCGCTTCTGCGGATTCGCTTCTGCGGCTCCGCATCTGCGGAAAATACCTCGCATATGCGGCTCTCCCCCTTAGCCGGTCACCCGCTTCTACGCTCAGCGGCTCGCACCTGCGAGACCGCTTCTGCGGTGCAAGTGCCGCACTTGCGACCTCATCCGCTTCTGCGCTGTTTTTCCTCGCACTTGCGCCTTCGCAGGTGCGGCCCATTTCCCGCTTCTGCGATCCTTGGCAGCCCTCCTCCTGGCCACTTCTACAGCTCGTGGCTCGCTTCTGCTAGCTCACACCTGTGGCTGCCCATGCGCAGGTGCAGTTGTACCAGAAGCTGGAACCTTCAGGTGTTCTTTCCAAGTCCAACTTGGTCCGAGCCTCGTCCGGTTAACACCCGAGGCCCCGCCTTGAACATATTAACAAGTTTGAAATCATAAAATGGACTCGCTCAAACCCTCAGAATATGTAACACAATATCAAAACTAAGAACCATACCCCAAACCAAATTGATTCAACTTAGAAATTTTAAATTCTTCAAACTTACTTCGAACGCGTCGAAACATACTTAAACTACTCGGAACGACACCAAATTTTGCGTGCAAGTCTTAAATCACCATACGGAACTATTCCCAGGCTCGGAATTCCAAACGGACCTCAATTAATCCAAAACCTACTCCAAACCAAATTTAAAGAACCTTAAAATCTTTAAATAGCTAGTTTTCACTATTTAGCGCTGAAACGCTCCCGAGTCGTCCAAAACCCGATTCGAACATATGCCCAAATACAAAATTATCATACAAACCAATTGGAACCGTCAAATACCGATTCTGGGGTCGTTTTCTAAAAATGCTGACCGAAGTCAAACTTGGCCTTTTAAAGCCAAACTAAGGAACTAAGTGTTCCGATTTCAACCCGAACTCTTCCAAATCCCGAACTAACCATCCCCTCAAGTCATAAAATAGTAAAAGCAGATACGAGGAGTCTTATTTAGGGGAAAAGGGTTCTAGAAGGCAAAACGATCGGTTCGGTCGTTACATTCTCCACCTCTTAAACAAACGTTCGTCCTCGAACGGGTTTAGAATTATACCTGGAGTGCTGAATAAGTGTGGATATTTGCTCCGCATGACTTCTTCGGCCTCCCAAGTTGCTTCCTCGACTGGTTAGCCCCTCCATTGGACTTTTACCACATAAATCTTCTAACCCAAGCTCTTATCCAGCTGAACTGAGCTGAAGTCTAACACATATGACAGGTCAGCATGATATTTCTGGAGCATAGATACATGGAAAACTGGATGAACTCCTGATAGACTGGGAGGTAAATCGAGCTCGTAAGAGACCTCCCCAACTCCTCTCAACACCTCAAATGGGCCTATAAACCTTGGGCTCAACATGCCCTTCTTTCCAAATCTCATGATTCCCTTCATCGGCGAAACCTTCAAGAGAACTTTCTCACCCACCATAAATGATAAATCATGCGCTTTCTGATCCGCGTAACTCTTATGTCTGGACTGTGCTGTACGAAGCCGCTCCTGAATTAACTTTACCTTTTCCAAGGCATCCTTCACCAAATCAGTATCATATAACTTAACCTCACTGGGATAAAACCATCCTATTGGAGAACGACATCGCCGACTATATAAAGCCTCAAATAGAGCCATTTCGATGCTGGATTGGTAACTGTTGTTATAAGAAAACTCGGCCAAAGGCAAGAAATAATCCCACTGACCTCCAAAGTCAATCACACATGCCCTGAGAATGTTCCAAAATCTGAACTATCCGTTCAGACTGCCCGTCGATCTGCGGATGAAAGGTTGTGTTGAGCTCTACATGAGTCCCCAATTCATTCTGTACTGCTCTCCAGAAATATGAAGTAAACTGAGGGCCTCTATCTGATATGATGGAAATTGGCACACTGTGCAACCGAACTATCTCCTGAATATAAATTTGGGCCAACCTCTCTGAAGTGTACGTAGCCACAATCGGAATGAAGTGTGCCGACTTGGTCAACCTGTCGACAATGACCCAAACTTCATCAAACTTCCGCAAGGTTCGCGGAAACCCGACTACAAAGTCCATAGTAATGCGTTCCCATTTCTACTTCGGTATAGTCATCTGCTGAAGTAGGCCACCTGGCCTATGGTGCTCATACTTAACCTGCTGGCAATTTAGGTACCTCGCTACATACTCAACTATGTCCTTTTTCATTCGCCGCCGCCAATAATGCTGACTCAAGTTACGACACATTTTCGTAGCACATGGACGAATAGAATATCGAGAACTGTGTGCCTTCTCTAGGATCTTCTCCCTCAGTCCATCCACATTAGGAACACATAGACGATCCTGGAGTCGCAGAACACCATCTACGTTGGTAGTAACCTCCTTGGCACCGCCTCGTAGTACCATTTCTTGAAGAACCAATAAGTGTGGGTCATCAAACTGGCGAGCCTTGATCTGCTCAAATAGTGACAACTGGGCTACAACACATGTAAGAACTCGACTGGACTCTGCAATATCCAATCTCACAAGTCTGTTAGCCAAGGACTGAATATCCAAAGCTAATGGCTTCTCCTCTGCTGAAATAAAAGCCAAACTACCCATACTCTCCGCCTTTCTACTTAAGGCATCTGCAACTACATTTGCTTTGCCGGGATGATACAGGATAGTAATATCATAATCTTTTAGTAACTCAAGCCATCTGCGCTGCCTCAAATTTAGGTCCTTGTACTTGAACAAATGCTGCAAACTGCGATGATTTGTGTAAACCTCACAAGACACCCCATAAAGATAATGCCTTAAAATCTTAAGAGCGTGAACAATTGTAGCTAACTCCAAATCATGTACCAGGTAATTTTTCTCGTGGGGCTTCAGCTAACATGAGACATATGCAATAACTCACCCCTCCTGCATCAATACACAACCCAGGCCAACATGTGAAGTGTCGCAATACACTGTATGTATCCCTGAACTAGAAGGCAAAACTAACACTGGTGTTGTAGTCAATGTTGTCTTGAGCTTCTGAAAGCTCACCTCACAATCATCGGACCATCGAAACGGAGCACCCTTCTGGGTTAATTTGGTTGAAGGTGCTGCAATAGATGAAAAAACCTCCATGAACCGACGATAATAGCCTGCTAACACTAGGAAACTCCTGATCTCAGTCGCCAAAGTGGGAGATGCCAATTCTGAACTGCCTCGATCGTTTTGGGACCAACTTTAATACCCTCGCCCAATACAATATGCCCCAAAATGCTACAGAATCTAGCCAAAGCTCACATTTGGAGAACTTAGCATATAGCTTTTGTTCCTGCAGCGTCTAAAGCACCACTCTCATATGTTGCTCGTACTCCTCCTTACTGCGCGAGTAGATCAAAATGTCATCAATGAAGACAATGACAAATGAATCAATATATGGCCTGAATACCCTGTTCATCAAATCCATAAATGCCGTTGGGGCGTTAGTCAAACCGAAGGACATCACCAGAAACTCATAATGACCATATCTAGTCCGGAAAGCAGTCTTCGGAACATCCGAATCCCGAATCTTCAACTGATGGTACCCCGACCTCAAGTCGATTTTAGAGAGCACCCTGAAACTGGTTAAATAGATCATCAATATGTGACAACGGGTACTTGTTCTTAATAGTGACTTTATTCAATTGGAGATTATCAATACATATTCGCATCGTTCCATCCTTCTTCTTCACAAATAATACCGGTGCACCCCAAGGCGATACACTCGGTCTGACGAACCCTTTGGCTAGCAACTCCTCAAGTTGTTCTTTTAACTCCTTCAATTCTTTCGGAGCCATGCGATATGGTGGGATAGATATAGGCTGGGTATCTAGAGCCAAGTCAATACAAAAATCAGTATCACGATCGGGTGACATGCCTGGAATATCTGAAGGAATCAATAGTCGGAGTCTCTACAGTAGTGTCCCGAACATAGGTTAGATAAGTCAAACAACCCTTCTCAACCATGTGTCAAGCCTTCAGAAAGGAAATAACCTGATTAGATGCGCTAACAGAAAACCCTTCCATTCCAATCTAGGCAATGCTGGAATTGCCAAGGTAACAGTCTTGGTATGGCAATCTAGGATGGCATGATATGGAGATAACCAGTCCATGCCCAAGATGATCTCAAAGTAAGTCATCTCAAGCAGCAGAAGATATGCTCTAGTTTCATAACTATAGAATGTAATAATACAGGACCGGTAGATCCGATCCACAACAACAAAATCGCCCACAGGAGTAGACACATAAACAAGAGTAACCAAGGACTCACAAGAAACACCCAGGAAATGAGCAAATAGAGATGACACATAGGAATATGTAGACCCTGGATCAAATAACATGGAGGCATCTTTGTCGTTAACAGAAATAATACCTCTGATCACGGCATCTGAGGCCTCTGGATCTGGTCTGGCCGGAAAAGAATAGAACCGAGCTGGAGCACTACCGGGTTTGGACTCCACCTGACTGGCCTCCACCTCTAAGACGGACCCTACCTACTTGCCCTCCACCTCTGGGCAGCCGGACGGCTGGTGGAGCAACTGGTACGGTAATAATAGGATGCTGATCCTGTTGCACTGGTCTACCCCGAAGCCTGGGGCAAAATCTCTGCATATGGCTAAACTCTCTGCACTCGAAATATCACGACCCAAAATCCAACTAGCCGTGATGGCACCTAACCTCACCCGCTAGGTAAGCCAAATAACAATAATTCGATTCAATTAATATTTAACTAGCTCTAATACACTTCCCAAGGACTGGTAGTACAAATCATGAGCTTCTAAGATTAGAATTTACAAAGTTGGTGGGAAATAAAAATACATCATTTGTTTGAAATATACATGAACAGATTAAAATTCTAAAGCTGCCATGAATAAGAGGCAGTAATGACTGGAACGGAGGTACATCTTCAGATCTAGCTCCTATCATGTACAACATCATTGAAGACCAAAATCTGAACGCAAGGTATAGAAGTGTAGTATGAGTACAACCGACCCCATTTACTCAATAAGTAACAAACCTAACCTTAGGTTGAAAGTAGTGACGAGCTTGTACCAAGGTCAGAGTCCAACACCAATAGCCAAAAAAGTTCATAACAACATAATAGAAGTAATAAAGGAAATATCTCAGAGATAAAATGCTCAGCTCGTTCATAGTTCCAGAAAAATAGGCCTGCTTTTCAAGTATATCAGTGAAAACCTGAATTCTTTTACCGAAATCACCAAAATATGAGTACGTTTTGTAAAACTTGGATTTTCCCAAAAAACTTTTCAACAACAGATAGGATGTTTCATTTTAAAATGGCATGAGGAAAATATATATCTATGCCTACATGTCAATGAGTATGTGAAGTCATGAATGACGCAATATCATACAACATGAGGAAAAATGCATCTCTATGTCAGTATGTCAAGTGTGCATGTCAATGCGATGCAACTTAGTAATAAAACCATATGCATACTCTCAGTGTATCAATTCACTCATTCCTCACAGTCACTCAATCCTCCCAATCGCTCGGCACTCGGCACTCGACACTCGGTACTCGCACTAAGTAGGTACATGCGCTCATTGGGGCGTGTACAGACTCCGGAGGGGCTCCTTTAACCCAAGCGCTATAATCTGCACGGCCAACTCACGTGCTATAGTATCAATATCTGGATTCGCACGGATAACTCTCGTGCTACACAGACAACTCATGTGCTGCACGGACAACTCATGTGCTACAGTATCAATATCTGGATCCGCACGGACAACTCACGTGCTGTACGGACAACTCACGTGCTATAATAAGTCAATCTAGCCTGCTGCGGCGTGCAACCCGATCCCATAATTATCCTTATAATTAGGCCCTCAACCTCACTCTGTCATCGATCTCTCCAGTATCTCGGGATCAGAATGTCATAAAACTAGCCCAAAATGATGATATGATGTATCAATAAATAACAGCAGAAACTGAGATATGATATGCAATGAATGAATATGAGTGAGTATGAAATTACAGTTTAAACATATAATTCGACAGTAGAAATGACCTCAGTGGGTCCCAATAATACCAACATTTGTCTAAACATGATTTCTAACATGGGTCATAGCTCTGTTTCTCTAAACATAAAAATACATGGAAGAATACAAGTTAATTGACTAAACAGCTCTACGGAATCAACTTGGTCCCAATTTCTACGGTGCACACCTACACGCCCGGCACCTAGCATGTGCGTCACCTCCAGATAATTCACATAACACGTATAATCAGGGTTCATACCCTCAGCTCCAAGATTAGAGATGTTACTTACCTCGAACAAGCTGAATCCAATGTCGAGCAAGCTAAACAATGCTCCAAATATTCCATTATGCGCGTATAAACTTCTGAACGACTCGAATCTAGTGACAATTAATTCAATTTAGTCAACACAAATTATAGGAATTAATTCCATATCAAAATACTAATTTTCCCAAATAAATTCGAAATTACACTCAAAAATTGCCCTGGGGCTCACATCTTGGAACCCGACAAAAGTTACAAAATATGAACGCATGTTCAACCACAAGTCTAACCATACAAATTTTACCAAATTCCAACATCAACTCAACCTCCAAATCATCAAATCTTATTTCCAAATCCCTAGGTCCAAATTCCCGATTTACAACTCAAAAACACATAATCTAGTCGGATTATTCGATGATAATTCAATATTAAAGAGTAGAAATGATCACAAGTTACTTACCTCAAGTTTACCGTAAATTCTCTCTGAAAAGCGCCCCTAAAACCGTGCTTGAAAGTCCAAAAATGGCAAAAACTTGGAACCCCTTTGAATAGATTATGTCCGAGGCTTTTCGCACATGCGACTCACTTAGACGCATCTGCGGTCTCGCAGGTAAGGCCCAAAACTACATTTCTGCGGCTTCCCATGAGGCTGCCTTCGCTTCTGCGGTGAGCCAAGCACAGATGCGACTCTGCATCTGCGGATAAAACTTCTGCACCTGCGCTGCCCGGCTTCCTCACCATTTTCCGCTTCTGCGCCCCTCCCTTCGCACATGCGGCCTCGCAGGTGCGGGCAAATTCTTCACAGCTGCGAACACTTCCCAGTTCCACTCTTGGCCGCTTCTGCGATGGATTGTGCGCACATGCGGCTTTGCACCTGCGATCAAAAGCTTCGCAGGTACGATCACACTAGTAGCAGCAGTTCCAGCAATGCTTCAAGTTGAATTCTATCCGTTAACCATCTGAAACTCACCCGAGGCCCTCGGGACCTCAACCAAATACACCAACAAGTCCTAAAACATCATACGAACTTAGTCGAAACCTCAAATCATATCAAACAATGCTAAACCACGAATCTTACTCAATTCAAGCCTAATGAAACTAAGAATTTTCAACTTCTATATTTAACGTCGAAACCTATCAATCAAGTCCGATTGACCTCAAAGTTTGCACACAAGACATAAATGACTTAACGGACCTATTCCAATTTCTAGAATCGGATTCTGGCCCCGATATCAAAATGTCAACCCCCCGGTCAGACTTTTAAACTTAAATTTCTATTTTAGACATTTCAAGCCTAATTTAACTACGGACTTCCAAATAATTTTTCGGACATGCTCCTAAGTCCAAAATCACCAGACAGAGCTATTGGAATCATCAAAATTCTATTCCAGGGTCATTTACATATAGTCAACATCCGGTCAACTATTTAAAATTAAACTTTAAACCTTGAAACTAAGTGTTCCAATTAATTTCACAACCTCACCGGACCCAAACCAATTATCCCGGCAAGTCATATAACAACTGTAAAGCACAAATTGAGCAGTAAATGGGGGAACGGGGTTGTAATACCTAAAACGACCGGCCGGGTTGTTACATTCTCCCCCCACTTAAACATACGTTCGTCTTCGAACGTGCCAAGGGTTGTTTCCAAGCCATCAAATCACTATTCCATCTTATCACGCACGTACCTGGGGGTGATCCCACGCTACCATATTCCATATAGGCCTCACAATACAACATAATTGAAGATCAATACTTTAACTTTAGTCCGTAAAACATAGAACCCAAATTTCCAACATCCAGAATTCTTTTCAAGACACGAATCTCACATCTACACATTGTATGCGTCTGAACAAGCTGTATCAAGCCATAACCATAACCCCATATATAATCACATAATATACTACACAACTCGCGTGCTCGCAACACCATTCCCGATCACAGTAACTATTCCAAACTAATCTGGTACTATTATTAAACCCCATATCAAGCCAAACCTCATTCCATAACCTTTGTACACTGCTGATAACAAAAGAAACACGCGGAATCTCATAACCCCTTATCAGATCAACAAGTCATGGAGCTCTCTCGCCCCAACCAGAACCATAATCACTTTCTAAGACAACTTTCAATATTATCCTCCCAAATATACCATAGTAAAATCTGATAGTACCCATTATAGGTTCATTAACCTTATATTATCAAACACAATTATTCCACAGACATGCCACACCAATATAACTCAACCCACAAACTGCGCAATCCGTGTATCCAAAAATGGAAAATGTCTCAAAGAAAAGAACCGTATTGCAACTTCAACAAGAACCACCACAATTGCAATGCTATAAGCCCATCACACATAGTAGGACCAAGATACACGAATCTAACACAAAGGATCGTATCCCAACATAGCCCCTCTGCAATACGTGACCATCCAAAACATTGGTCCATATGAAATACCTCAAGCCACAATGCTCAAAATCAACAACTACACACAATTCGACATCAAGTACACGAAGTGCATGACCATAACCATGGAGAAGCCAATAGCACAATAAACCACATCCCGAAAAGACCATAATCAAGGCGCAGTCAACCATTCCACATCCCAATCACCATCTCGCTCGAATTCCTCTATAAGGCCCAAACAGAACCGTATTATGTGTGCATATAACCAACGAATCACAACCTCTCGTAGCATGGAAGAGTAACACATAGAACATATCAGATACGAATAAAATCAATTCTAACCGAATGGCACATCCCTCAATAATAGCAGTTCAGAGTCAATAAATCTGACCCGGTGTAGAATACACATCCTCTTTAGGCCTACCAATGGACCCCAAATTACCTCTGCTCACCCACAAATAGATAAATAACCCTCCGAAAGTCCACAATGACTGAATCATAACACATATTATCATCTGGCTAGCTTTGGCCATAACTTTACAGTCCACAACCATGAAACAATCTGCTCTTTAGAACTCCCGCTCTCCAAATCCATAGAATACACGAACCACCATATCTGATCCCAGCTCCACCGCCCAAATGTCTAACACATCTCTCATACACGATCATCCCACGAGGAATACTTCTATAATTCTTCCATGCCACATAGAAACATCTGAATATCAGTAGTCGATCAACCAGGCGAGCATCGCAATACCAATGAAGCATCCATAAGTCAAAACACAATGCGCCTTCTGAAATGCGCACCCTTCTCAGGCAATACCAAGTAGTAAGAGCATTCATCTAGCCATCTGAAACCGTCCATGTTGTCTAAGAATTCATGACGTTCCCTTCAAAACTGAACTGTGACCTTGCACATGCAAATCTCAATCCTACACAACACACTGCATCTATCATCCCATCATACGAAAAGGTACGAGAATCTCATAATCAACTCTGATCACTAGCAAACTACATACTTAATTAGCTAGAATCCTTCCATTTGATCTTATCTAAGAGAAAATCCCAATATGCAACATGTTCCTTATGCCAGTAGGAAATATCTACCTCGAACCGTGATAGAAATCATCGAGAACTCTTCGAAACTCATTTCCACATAACCAGACCATTAGAACTGAATCTCTCTAACTCAACCAAGTCATGCAAGTCGCCAAACCCAAGATTATTTCCACAAAAACATCTATAAAGTCTCACCACATCATAGGTACCCAAAGAACCGATCATACCATTACCATACTGGTCCAGCCTACTATCCAGTCTTCCTACTTTCTCCGAGTTTCTTCTCAATTACCCTCAAGTTGACACTTCTCCTTGTCAGAACACTACAATCCTTACCCAAAGCTCACTACAAGACCTCCTAACATAAAACAACACCACCCTAAGGCCCATAAGCTACTGTATTCTTCTTAAGCACCCCATAAGTACCATAACCGAAATGACCCCTCTGAAATTACCTTATTTGAGTCTAAGGCCGTTTCATTCACCTTCTTGATTCCGAAATATAAAATCCATAATGATAAAAGAAATGCCACAAGTCTCGACACCATCCAACTTAAATCTCAGATTCTAGCAATATATAAATCCGCCAAAATTCTCAGTTGCTACATATTAATCTTGAATCCATTAGAACTTTCTCGAGAGTCATCCACTCTGCTCAAATATAAATTGCACCGCCCAAACGGGCCGAACTGTCTATGCTCAATTAGCACAACAACACCCCTAAGAAGTAACCATGCCTTAACGCACCCCGAGCAAATATACACCGTGCACACTACATCCGTCACGAATAACAACTCAACTCATTCCGTGATTTTCATATAGTCATAAAGTGGAATATAACCCATATCCAGGAATTTCCTTACTCGACTCATCCTCCATCTCAACCTCTGCAAGTCATAAATAATCCACAAGTATGCCTCAGGCCAAAACCAATACAACAACATAACCGTGCAATTAAATCGGTGATAGCAGACTGCCCCACTTGGCTCAAAGTCATAGAACAGAATATCCCATAACTCACAATATTCATACTCTATTACTGCCATAATACCGAAGTCAGTTCAACGAAAATTCTTCTCAAGCTCATGTAACACCATCCATAAAATACCTAAATCATCCGCTAAGCTCGCATTTATTTCTCTTGACAGTCAAGTCAACTTTCTCAACCAGATTCAAATTCAAATCTCAACAAATACACCCCGCTGGTAGAAAAGAAACTCTCCACTCAACACTATAAGGGGTACACCTCCGTAGATTACTCTACATAAGATAACCCACATGTTTTGCCTAAAATTGGCATCTTGATATACCCTTTCGCAGCCGCAATCACTACGCGATCACTTAATCTCCCTAAGTCTGAACTCATCAACAAGACATGAAAATATACTTCGCTCCACAATTAAACAACATGAAAGATCCTTCAACACATTCATACTCGAGACTATACGTCAAATCAAGACAGACACCAAGTACCCAATTGCCTTTTTTTATATCTCAAGCAAACTATTCTCGTCACAATCAAACCATCTGAACATATTTTGCAGTCACGTCATGCTCATCATATAGCTATTCAACTGCTCATCGAGCCACAAATTTTACTCATAGGAACACTACCAGATATATGAGTCCAAATGTACAAGTTCACACAACTGAAGCTACCGAGCCTAAGCTACGGTCTAAACCTGGCCTCAAGTCCTCCAGACTGGCCAATCACCAAAACACAGAATACACATCTCGACCCTCGTTCATGGAATCACAGCCAGCGATGCACATCTGATACCGAGCGCTCACATGCGCACACGAATGCGTGGAAGAAATTCAAAGAGTTATGTCTCAAGCTGAATCAATTCCGCCCGATAAGGAAAGAAAGATGGGAAATTATCCTAAATGCCCTGTAGCCTCTCGAAGATAAGTATGGACGTCATCATACCGATCTGTAAGACTCTACTTGACACTTGCTCATGACTTGTAGAACCTATGAACCTAGAGCTCTGATACCACCTTGCTACGACCCAAAATCCAACTAGCCGTGATGGCACCTAACCTCACCCGCTAGGTAAGACAAATAACAATAATCTAATTCAATTAATATTTAACTGACTCTAATACACTTCCCAAGGGCTGGTAGTATAAATCATGAGCTTCTAAGATTAGAATTTACAAAGCTGGTAGGAAATAAAAATACATCATCTATTTGAAATATACATGAACAGATTAAAACTCTAAAGCTACCATGAATAAGAGGCAGCAATGACTAGAATGCAAGTACATCTTCAGATCTAGCTCCCATCATGTACAACATCATTGACATCCAAAATCTTAACGCAGGGTGCAGAAGTGTAGTATGAGTACAACCGACCTCATGCACTCAATAAGTAACTAACCTAACCTTAGGTTGAAAGTAGTGACGGTCTTGTACCAAGGTCAGAGTCCAACATCAATAGCCAACAACAGTTCATAACAACATAATAGAAGTAATAAAAGAAATAGCTCAGAGATAAAATGCTTAGCTCGTTCACAGTTCCAAAACAATAGGCCTCTTTTTCAAGTATATCAGTGAAAACCCGAATTCTTTTACCGAAATCACCAAAATATGAGTACATATTGTAAAAATTGGATTTTTCCCAAAAACCTTTTCAACAATAGATAGTATGTTTCATTTTCAAATGGCATGAGGAAAATATATCTCTATGCCTACATGTCAATGAGTATGTGAAATCATGAATGACGTAATATCATACAACATGAGGAAAAAATGCATCTCTATGCATGTATGTCAATTGTGCATGTCAATGCGATGCAACTCAATAATAAAACCATATGCATACTCTGAGAGTATCAATTCACTCAGTCCTCCCAGTCACTTAGTCCTCACAATCACTCAGTCCTCACAATCACTCAGCACTCGACACTCGCACTTAGTAGGTACCTGCGCTCACTGGGGTTGTGTATAGACTCCGGAGGGGCTCCTTCAATCCAAGTGCTATAATCTGCACGGACAACTCACGTGCTATAGTATCAATATCTGGATCCGCATGGACAATTCACGTGCTGCACGGACAACTCACATGCTACAGTATCAATATCTGGATCCGCACGGATAACTCACGTGTTGCACAGACAACTCACGTGCTATAATAAGCCAATCTGGCCTGCTGCGGTGTGCAGCCCGATCCCATAATTATTCTCACAATAAGGCCCTTGGCCTCACTCAGTCATCAATCTCTCCAGTATCTCGGGCTCACAATATCATGAAACTAGCCCAAAATGATGATATGATGTACCAATAAATAACAATAGAGACTGAGATATGATATGCAATGAATGAATATGACTGAGTATGAAATTACAGTTTAAGCATATAAATCGACAATAGAAAGGACCTCAGTGGGTCCCAATTATACCAACATTTGTCTAAACATGATTTCTAACATGAGTCATAGCTCAGTTTCTCTAACACATAAAAATACATGGAAGAGTACAAGTTAATTGACTAAACAGCTCTACGGAATCAACTGAGTCTCAATTTCTACGGTGCACGCCCACAATTCCGTCACCTAGCATGTGCGTCACCTCAAAACAATTCACATAACACGTATAATTAGGGTTCATACCCTCAGCTCCAAGATTAGAGATGTTACTTACCTCGAACAAGCCGACTCCAATGTCGAGCAAGCTAAACAATGCTCCAAAAATTCCATTCTGCGTGTATCAACTTTAGAATGACTTGAATCTAGTAACAATTAATTTGATTTAGTCAACAGAAATTATAGGAATTAATTCCAATCCAAATACTAATTTTCCCAAAAAAATCCGAAATTACACTCAAATATCGCCGTCGGGGCCCACATCTCGAAACCTGACAAAAGTTATAAAATATGAACACCCGTTCAACCACGAGTCAAACCATATTAATTTTACCAAATTCCGACATCAACTCGACCTCCAAATCATCAAATCTTATTTCCAAATCCCGAGGTCCAAATTCCCGATTTAAAACTCAAAAACACGTAATCTAGTCGGATTATTTGATGATAATTGAATATTACGGAGTAGAAATGATCACAAGTGACTTACCTCAAGTTTACCATAAACTCTCTCTGAAACTCTCCCCTAAAACCGTGCTTGAAAGTCCAAAAATGGCAAAAACTCGGAACCCCTTCGAATAAATTCTGTCTAGGGATTTTCGCACCTGCGACTCACTTAGACGCATCTACGGTCTCGCAGGTATGGCCCAAATCTCCGCTTCTGCGGCTTCCCATGAGGCTGTCTTCGCTTCTACGGTGAGCCAAACGCACATGCGACTCCTAATCTACGGATAAAAATTCCACACCTGAGCTGCCCGGCTTCCTCACCATTTTTCGCTTCTGCGCCCCTCCCTTCGCACATGCGGCCTCGTATGTGCGGGAAAATGCTTCGCACTTACGAGCACTGCTCAGTTCTAGTCTTGGCCGCTTCTGCGATGGATTGTGCGCACATGCGGCTTCGCACATGCGATCAAAAGCTTTGCATGTGCGATCACACCAGTAGGCAGCAGTTCCAGCAGAGCTTCAAGTTGAATTTGATCCATTAACCATCGAAACTCACCCGAGGCCCTCGGGATCTCAACCAAATATACCAACCAGTCCTGAACCATCATACGAACTTAGTTGAAACCTCAAATCACATCAAACAATGCTAAAACCACGAATCATATCTCAATTCAAGCCTAACGAAACTAAGAATTTTCAACTTCTACATTCAACGCCGAAACCTATCAAATCAAGTCCGATTGACCTCAAATTTTGCACACAAGTCATAAATGACTTAACGGACCTATTTTTATTTCCAGAATCGGATTCTGGCCCCGATATCAAAAAGCTAACCCCCCCAGTCAAACTTCCAAACTTAAATTTCTATTTTAGCCATTTCAAGCCTAATTTAACTACGGACTTCCAAATAATTTTCCGGACACGCTCCTAACTCCAAAATCACCATACAGAGCTATTGAAATCATCAAAATTCTATTCCGGGGTCATTTACACATAGTCAACATCTGGTCAACTATTTCAACATAAACTTTAAACCTTGGAACTAAGTGTTCCAATTCATTTCAAAACCTCACCCTAAAACAATTACCCCGGCAAGTCATATAACAACTGTAAAGCACAAATTGAGCAGTAAATGGGGGAACGGGATTGTAATACTCAAAACGACTGGCCGGGTCGTTACACGAAAGAACCCCTCGGTGCGATGGGCTGTTGACCTAAAGTCTGGCCTTGGTGACCTGAATACCCACAGGAAGAACCCTGAATAGCCGGTGGGTGGTAAGAACTCTCTGGCATAGCACTGAAATAAGGTTGCACTAGAGCATCCCGAGAATTTGGTAGCGCTGGATATGGGGGCCTGCTGGACTGCCCTCTCACGAACTGACCTTTACCCCCAGACGAAGCACCTATGAACTCTCCAGAATATCTAAACCGCTTATCTCGCATAACCTGCTCTCGGCTACGTTGACACACACCCTCAATCCTCCGAGCTATCTCCACAACTAACTCATAAGAAGTCCCCATCTCGACATCTCGGGCCTGAATGCCAGTATGCAAACCCACAACAAACCTTTGTACTCTCTCTGCATCAATAGGGACATAAGTGCATGGCGAGACAACTCAGAGAGCCTCACCTCATAATCGGTCACTGACATCTGACCCTGCTGAAGCTGCTCAAACTGAAATCGCAACTCTTCCCTCTAGGAGGGCGGAATATACCTATCCAGGAAAATATGGGTGAACCTATCCCAAGTCATAGGAGGAGAATCTGCTGGTCTGCCAAGATGATAGGACTTCCACCACCTACGGGCCCTGCCCTCCAACTGAAAAGTAGTAAAGTCTACCCCATGAGACTCCAATATCCTCATGTTGTGCAGTCTGTCCCTGCACCGATCAATGAAGCCCTGGGGATCCTCATATCGCTCACCCCCAAAGATAAGAGGATGTAGCCTAGTCCATCTATCCAATAGCTTCTGTGGCTCGGCGGCTACAGCTGGTCTGGGCTCAGGTTGGGCTCTACCTACGGGTAGTGCACCCTAGGTTTGATATACAACAATTGCATGCCCATGAGCTTGTGCGTTAGGGATATGTTCTCCCCCGCCCACCTGAGATGTGGTTGGGTCTGCCGAAAATAAATCGGCCAGAGTCATAGTGTCCATGAACCACAGCATACGGCCCATGACCTCCTGAAATCCTGGTGCGGAGGTGAAATCCATCGGAGCTGGCTCTGCTGCGGGCACCTCGCCCTGCTCCTCGATAATAGGATCCTCTATTGGATCTACTGGTGGTATAACTAGGATACCTCTGGGAGGTCCTCGTCCCATACCACAGGCTGGAGCCCTCCCTCGGCCTCTAAAAACTGGGGGAGCAGCTCTTCCCTGGTCTGGAACCTCATTAGAGCGTGTTCTCACCATCTGTGAGAGAATAAGCGAAAGATACGTAGTACTACATCAAATGCACGATAGAAGATGAAGAAAGGTAGTTTCCTAATACCCTATAGCCTCTCGAAAATAAGTATAGACGTCTTTGTACCGATCCGCAAGATTAGGCCTGCTCATAACTTGTGAGACCTATGTGAACCTATTGCTCTGATACCATATTTTCACTGCCCAGTTTCACCTATAGGTCGTGATGGTGCCCAACATCACAACTAGGCAAGCCAACTAGTGAATTAAACATACATTATTTCCTTTAATAATTTTTTGAGTAATTAAACTCTTCTTACTTGCAAAATTTAAGAAAATATACAATGTTCCAATTAAATAAAACCAAGAAAAATACTTAATCCGCAATTCTACTAGTGTGTGTGCCAAGACCTAGTGTCACAAGTATATGAGCATCTAGTAGATTACATAAAAGAAATCCAAAATATTGTCTGAACACAAAATAGACAGAAAAAATACAAAGGGAGGCATTGGGTGCTGCAGAATGGCTCAGGAGAAGTAGCTCAGCACTAGGCCTCGGGATAGCATGGGTGCGCATCGGTAGGTCCGCCTAAGGTTCCTATCTCAGATCCGGCACAAAACGTACAGCAAGTGTAGCATGAGTACTTAAACAACGTGTACCCAGTAAGTATCAAGCCTAATCTCGAAGAAGTATTAACGAGAGGTCGACTTTGACACTCACTAAGGGTCAATAATATCAAAATAGAAATATTTAAACAAACATGATTTATGTGAATACCAATAATTTTCTTAACAAGTGGTAATAAATAATTCTTTCAAATTCAATAATTTCCAATTAATCAATTAGCTTCACAAGCTGCAATAAAATGTCAAGGTATCGTGTAATTATTATTATTAAGCACGATTTCTGCTGAGGTCGTACAGCCCGATCCAGAGTGTCATGTACACTGTCGAAGGATGTGCGGCACGATCCATAGATGCATCTATAATGCCGAGGCGTTCGGCCCGCTTCACAGGAAAGGAGAACATTTTCTTATGAACCTCTGGAATGAGAAGTTATTATAAGGCTAACACATAAAGACGTGAAATTTCTATTAACATTCAAGTAGTTTACACAAAATTCAAGTATATGAAATTTCGGTGTTTTACGATCTCCTCTAACAATTTTTAATATAATTCCAGTATTTTAAATAAATAAAAGATGTAATTATCACAAGTAATTCATGATTTGAGTCCTAAACTACTCGGACATAGCATAATTAGTAGCTACCCATGGACTCTCGTCACTTTGTGCATACGTAGCCCCCACAATTAACAATAATTATTAGTTTAAATCACTTATGGGGTAAATTTCCTCTTACAAGGTTAGACAAGAGACTTACCTTATCTCAAAGTCCACTTCCCGATCACAATGTCGCGTTAAAATTTCAATTCGATGCCGAAAATTCCGAAACTATCCTAATGTTATACAAAATAATTAATACATGCTCAATAATTCGAAATCAGACTATTAAATTAATTACCTAACCCAAAATGGTAAAATTCCTAAAATTTACCCCGGGCCCACGTGCCCGGATTCCGAAAGTTTTGTGAGGAAATCATTACCCATAATCTCAAGAACTCAAATATACAATTTTCATCCAATTTCCTAACCATTTTCGTGGTTAAAATCTCATTTTTATCTAAACCTAGGGTTTTCATCTAAACCCTTGATTTTCATGAATTACAGGTTATAATCTACCCATAATCTATGTATTTAACTCAAAGTGTGTAGAATTAACTTACCTTCAAGTTTCTAGTTGAAATCCCCTCTCAAAAAGCTCCAAAATCGCCCAAGAATGGATGAAAATGGGCTAAAATGGTTGTTTTCCCGTTCCTTTAAACATTCTGTCCAAACAGCCCTCTCGCTTCTGCGGCTCCGCATCTGCGGAAAATACCCCGTAGATGCGGCTCTCCCGCTTAGCCGGCTCGCTCACTTTTGCGGTCATCGGCTCGCACCTGTGAGACCGCTTCTGCGGTGCAAGCGCCTCACCTGCGACCTCGTCCGCTTCTGCGCTATTTTTCCTCACACCTGCGCCTTCGCAGGTGCGGTCCATTTCCCACTTTTGCGATCATTGGCAGTCCCCTTTTTGGCTGCTTCTGCAGCTCGTGGCTCGCTTCTGCGAGCTCGCACCTGCGGCTGCCCATGCGCAGGTGCGGTTACACCAGAAGCTGGAAGCTTCAACTATTCTTTCCAAGTTCAAACTTGGTTTGATCCTAGTCAGGTTAACACCCGAGGCCCCCGTGGCCCTGCCTGAGAATACCAACAAGTTTGAAATCATAAAATGGACTCGCTCGAACCCTCAGAATGCATAACACAACATCAAAACTAAGAATCATACCCCAAACCAAATTGATTCAACTTAGAAATCTCAAATTCTTCAAACTTACTCCGAACGTGCCGAAACATACTTAAACTACTCAGAACGATACCAAATTTTGCGTGCAAGGCTTAAATCACCATACGGAACTATTCCCAGGATAAGAATTCCAAATGGACCTCAATTACTCCAAAACCTACTCCAAACCAAATTTAAAGAACCTTAAAACCTTTAAATAGCTAGTTTTCACTATTAAGCGCTGAAACGCTCCCGGGTTGTCTAAAACCCGATTTGAACATACATCCAAGTCCAAAATTATCATACGAACTTATTGGAACTGTCAAATCCCGATTCCGGAGTCGTTTTCTAAAAATGTTGACTGAAGTCAAACTTGGCCTTTTAAAACCAAACTAGGGAACTAAGTGTTCTTATTTCAATCCGAAATCTTTCAAATCCCGAACTAACCATCCACGCAAGTCATAAAATAGTAAAAGTAAATAAAGGGAGTCTTATTTAGGGGGACGAAATTCTAGAAGGCAAAACGACTGGTTGGGTCATTACATTAATATCAGATATATAAGAAAAATACAGTCACTAGGCCTAATATCTGTTTTAGACTCAAACAATATTGTCAAATGTGAAATATGTGTTGAAACTAAAATTACTTGAAAGACTTATTTCTCTATAAAAAGAAAAACTAAATTATTATCCTTAATTCATATTGATTTAGGTGATTTAAAACAGATTATGACTAGAGGTGGTAAAAGATATTATGTGGCTTTTATTGATGATTCCTTTAGTAATAAAGATGATTCCTTTAATGTTTTTATTTCTTATAAAACTGATGTTGAAAATCAACTTAGTAAAAAAGAATTAAGAGAATTAGATCTGATTGAGATGGAGAATATTTATCTTTGAATGATTTTTGTAAAAATAATGGAATAATTCATGAAGTAACTCTGCCTTATTCACATGAATCAAATGGAGTAGTTGAAAGGAAAAACATAACATTGAAAGAGCTAATGAACTCTATGTTAGTTAGTTCTAATGCACCTGACAATTTGTGGGGTGAAACTTTATTATCTGCATGTCACTTACAAAATAGAATACCACATAGAAGAACTAGCAAAACTCTGTATGAATTATGGAATGGTTATAAACCTAACTTGAAATATTTAAAAGTGTGGGGGTACCTTGCTAAAGTCCTTTTGCCTGAACCTAAAAACAACATAAGTTCTAAACCTGCTGACTGTATGCTTATTAGATATATTGAACATAGTGTTGCATAAAGATTTCTTATTTTAAAAAGTGATGTGCTTGATTGCAATACTATAATTGAGACAAAGAATGCTGAGTTCTTTGAATATATTTATCCATTGTCTAATAAAATTTCTCACACACCTATTGAAACAAATAATGAAAATACGTCTAACGAGGAACTAAGAAGGAGCAAAAGCCCTAGAAAAGAATATTTTTCTTATGAAAATAATTTTCAAACTTTTTTTGTCGATAATGAATCATCAAATTATTTTGAAGTTATATCTTCTTCAGAGACTAACTATTGGCAAGAGGCAATAAAAGTTGAAATTATTTCTATTTTGAAAAATAAAATATGAATTTTAACATATTTACTTTCTAGTGCAAAGCCTATTGGTTGTAAATGGATTTTCAAAAAGAAATTTAATCCGGATGGATCTTTAGATAAATATAGAGCTCGGTTAGTAGCAAAAAGATTTTCTCAAAAACCAAATATAGATTATTTTGATATATTGGCACCAGTGACTAGAATTTCTTCTATTCAAGTTTTAATTGCCTTAGCTTCAATCATAAGCTTTTTATCCATCAAATGAATGTCAAAACAGCTTATTTAAATGGTGATTTGGAAGAAGAAATTTATATGGCTCAACCTGAAGGCTACGTCAATCCTTGACAAGAAAATAAAGTTTGTAAATTAATTAAATCTCTTTATGGCCTTAAACAAGCCCCTAAGCAGTGGTATGAGAAATTTGAACAAGTCTTACTGAGACACATATTTTCTTCAATTGAGGTGGATAAATGTGTTTATACTAAAGTGGTAGACAATAATTATGTGATAATATATCTATATGTTGATGACATACTTATATTTGGTACAAGTTTAAATATTGTGTAAAGTACTAAAATTTGTTTGTCGACTAATTTTGATATGAAAGATCTGGGTGACGTAAATATGATATTGGAGTTAAAGTTATAAGGAGTGAAGATGGAATAATGTTGTCGCAAGAACATTATATAGAAAGACTTCTTAAGAAGTTTGAATATTTTAATGTCACACCTGTGAGTACTCCTTTTGATGCTAACTCTCAGTTAAAAAGGAATAGTGATGACCTAGTTGCTTGGTTTAAATATGCTCAGATTATTGGGAGTCTGATGCATTTAATAAATTTTACAAGACCTGATATAACATATGCTCTGTGTAGACTGAGTAGATATACTCATAATCCCAACAACGAGCATTGGTCTGCATTAGTTAGACTAATAAAATATTTGAGAAGAACCATGAATTATGGTATCCTATATAGTGGATTTCCCTCTACTTTATAAGGGTATAGTGATGCAAACTGGATCTCTGATTCAGATGAGACAAAATCCACTAGTGGTTATGTATTCACCCTTGGAGGTAACATACGATCATTGCTGGATCAACTATGGAATCAGAGTTTGTGGCTCTGGAGTTAGCTGGTTCTGAGGCTGAATGGCTAAGAAACTTCTTAGTTAATATTTCTTTAATAAAGGATGTATTGCCTCCTGTGTCTATGCATTTTGATTGTCAAGAGGCAATAGCTATTGCAAAGAATAAATCTTATAATCATAAAAATAGAAACATGAAATTGAGACATGATGTCATAAAACAACTGTTGAGAGATGGAATAATTTCCATTGACTATGTGAAGTCAGAGATAAATTTGGTTAATCCTCTAACTAAATCTGTGGGGAGAAAATTAATTCTTCAAACCTCAAGAGAGATGAGGTTAAGGCCAACATGTTGTCAATAGAGATGGTAACCCAACCTATGTGATTAGAGATCCCATGAAGTAGGTTCATATGGGTAATAACAAGTCGATATTGACACTGAAGCACTAAAAGAGAGTGCTTGACTTCTACTAATTGAGATGTTGAGTTATAACTCTAAATGAAATCATATTTCTTATGGATGAAGTATTTAAAAGCAGTATACACTTGATGAATTCACCTATATGAGAGTGGAGTGGAGCCGCTCCTATGCGATTTTGGCATAGTCTCTAAAGCTCTCATAAATTACCAGGCAAGCGCATAGTCTAGTGGCATAAAATCGTGTTGAACAACAAAATTGTGAGGGTCAAAATACAACAACAACAATAACCCAGTGAGGGTCAAAATATGATTGATAAAATCTCTCACTTACAATAAGAATTATTGGTTCATAGAAATATTATACTTCACCAGTAGTGAGTTAAGTTTTATTGGTCTAAGTTTGGTTCATAGTCCAAAAGACACCAAACCCATTACATTTGGAATATGCAAATCCAGTAAGTCAATTCTTCCATTCCTTTATCCTTTTCCTATAAATTTTGAACATATGTGGGGAATGTGGCAGTATTTTTAAAATTTTAATAGCCATGTGTCTTTTTAATTTTACAAATGTCCTATCTATTTCCAAGTGGATTCTTGCATGAAGCCTTGTGGCCAAATACTCTTAGATAATTGGTGCATGGCAAGAGTTTTTACATGTGGCATTATTTTAAAAGTTTGTTTGACAAATGGCCTTACTAAGCCAAGTGACTTCTTGCATGAAGCCTTAAAGCCAAGTGACTTCTTTCATGAAGCCTTAAATCCAAGTGTTAAAGGTCTTTGACAAGTGGCCAATTTAATCCATGCAAATGCCACACTTGGCATGGCAAGAGCTTCCTAAGACTCTGTAACGATTCGGCCGGTCATTTTGAGAGTATTAGCCCTGAACCCATATTTATTGCTCCCTCTGTTTCATTTTTGGGTTTTGTGACTTGATAGGAGGATTTGTCGTTGGTTTCGGAGTAAATTGGGACACATAGTTCTTAAAATGGAAGTTTAAGTTGTAGGAATCGACTGTAGCTCGAACTGTGAGAAGATAACTCCAGAATAGAGTTTTGATGGTTCCAATAGCTCCGTAGGGTGATATTGGTCTTAGGAGCATGTTTGGATGTTGAATTGGAGGTTTGTAGGTCATTTTAGCGTCTATTGGCGAAAGTTCAAAAATTGGATGATTTTTGGGAAGTTTGACCGGAGGTAGACTTTTTGTTATCGGGGTCGAAATCCGATTCCGGAAGTTGAAATAGGCACGTAATGTCAATTATGACTTGTGTGAAAATTTTGAGGTCAATCGGACTTGATTTGATAGGTTTCGCCATCAGATGTAGAAGTTTGAAGTTTCAAAGTTCATTAGGCATGAATCGATGTGCAATTCATATTTTTAGCGATGTTTGATGTGATTTAAAGGCTCGCCTAAGTCCGTATGATGTTTTAGGACTTGTTGGTATGTTTGGTTGAGGTCTCGGGGGCCTCGGGTAAGTTTCGAATGGTTAACAGATCAAATTTAGACATGTGAGAATGGCTGATGGCACCAATTCTGGTGTAATCGCACCTGCGCAAGATTGACCACAGGTGCGAGCACGATGAAGCTGTAATGACTCGGCTGGTCATTTTGAGAATTCAAGTCCCGTCTGGCGACATAAGGCCCTAAGCATCTTCGTATTATGTGTATTGACTTGCGTGCATGGTTAAATTCAGTTACCGGATGATTCCGAGTGATTTGGGGCACTTAGTCCCTAAAACAGATGCTTAAGTCTTAGAATTTTGACAGTAGTTAGAACTGTGTGAAGAAGACTCCGGAATGGAGTTTTTTCAGTTCCGTTAGCTCCGTTGGGTGATTTTAGACTTAGGAGCATGTCCGGAATATGAATTGGAGATCTGTAGCTAAATTAGGCTTGAAATGGCGAAAGTTGAATTTTCTGGGCAGAAAAGGGCAAGTTCGAGGGTTTTACCCCATTTCCATTTTTTGGGTCTTTGAGAGCTCGGATTGAGGCGATAATTCAAGGGTTTTTTAGAGAAAGCTATTGGGTAACGATTCCTAACTCATTTATGGTTATACTCCATTAATCTATAGTTGAATTCATCATTTAATTAAGGAATTTGTTTGAGAAATTTGGGAAAAGGTTGGAAAGTTCTTCAAATAAATTTTTGTGTTTTGATTCGGATTTTGATATCGGATTTGGATAATTTGGTACGAGTGAACTCGTGGTTGATTGGGTGTTCGTATTTTGTGACTTTTACCTGATTTCGAGACGTGAGCACGGGTCGACTTTTTGGGCCGAATTTTTTATTCTTTGCTAAAGTTGTAGTTTTATAATTTAAATAAGTTTCTCGTAATTTTATTCATGATATGTAATTGTGTTCGGCTAGATTTGGGCCATTCAGAGTCGGATAATCGAGGAAAGGGCATTCTTACTGATTGATTGAGCTTGGTTCGAGGTAAGTATCTTGTCTAACTTCATGTGGAGGAACTACCCCTTAGGTTTTGAGCCTTCTATGCTAATTGTAGTCCGTGTACGCGAGGTGACGAGTACGTGCTCGAACTTATTTGTGGAAAGTTGTGAGAAACATTCTACGTGTTGTCCATTTCTTTTTCTATACTTGCTAGCGGGCATTAACTATGTTAGGACACTTGCACAAGTATACACGTAGTTGAACACTCTTATAGGTTAAGAGGTTTTCTTGATATTGTTGAGTATAGATGCACACCCGTGTTCACTTTCCTTCTATGTGAGAATGGCTCTATTTGGCACGTGAGTCGTCAGTGCGGTTATAAAGTATAATGAGGGCACAAGATGCCAAGTGTTGTGGTTCAGGTATTGGGACCCGTGAGTTGTGAATAGTGTGAGGTTCGGTACCTAGTGGAGTTTATTGACTAAAAACTTGGTGTGAAAGTGGTTGTTTTTCATCTAGTTTCTACCCGCCCTTCTTTTAATTGTGTTCATCGGATTTATGTCGTGTTTCCATTCGTTTTTCTATGTCATTATTATGGTTTTTCGCTGATAGTTTGTGTATCCCTTTCTTACTAAAGTTTACCGTACTAATTGCCACTTCGTGTAGTCTTTATGTAGATATCATACTCTGTTGTTTCTATAATTATACTTGTTCAGGTTATTTATTCGAGTAGGTATCTTGACTATTTCTCGTCAATACTCCACTGAGGTTAGTCTTGATACTTGCTGGGTAACGTCGTGGTGTACTCATACTACACTTCTACACATTATTTTGTGCAAATCCAGGCATTTCGAAGTCAGTTAATCATTAGCTAGCTGTGCGGATTGTTGCTGTGGTGACTCAAGGTAAACCTGTTACTGCGTTCGCAGGCTTCAGGGTCACCTTCTGATTAGTATTCATAATGTTTACTTCATTTCAAACAGTTGTATTTAGAAAATTGTAGCAAACTCTATAGAACTTATGACTTGTACTACCGGTTTTGGGAGTTGTAAATTTTATAGAGATTTCTATTTTAAAAATTGTTAGATGTTATTTAATTATTGTTGTTATGCAATAAATGTTATGCTTACCTAGTCCCTAAGACTAGGTGCCATCACGATACCCAACGGAGGGAAAATTGGGTCGTGACAAGTTGGTATCAGAGCTCTAGGTTCATAGGTGCTATGAGTCATAAGCGAATTTAGTAGAGTCCTACGAATCGGTACGAAGACGTCTGTACTTATCTTCGAAAGGCCATGGAACTATTAGGACTAAAATGGCGAAAGTTGAATTTTTGGGAAGTTTGACCAGTAGTAGACTTTTTGATATCGGGGTCGGATTCCGATTCCGAAAGTTGAAGTAGGTCCGTAATGTCGATTATGACTGGTTTGCAAAATTTGAGGTCAATCGGACGTGGTTTGGTATATTTCGGCATCGGTTATAGAAATTTAAAGTTTCAAGTTCATCAAGTTTGAATTGGAGGGTGATTCGTGTTTTTAGCATTGTTTGATGTGATTTGAGGGCTCGGCTAAGTTTGTAAGGTGTTTTAGGACTTGTTAGTATGTTTGGTTGAGGTCCCGGGGGCCTTGGGTTGATTTTGGATGCTTAACGGATCGAAATTAGACTTGTGTTTATTGCTGAAGCTTTCAGGCTTCTTGTGTGATCACACCTGCAGTGGGGTGACCGCAGGTGCGTACTCGCACGTGCGGAACGGAGCTCGCAGATGTGCCCCTGGTCTGGGTAACCAGTGGTCGCAGGTGCGACAAAAGGGGCGCAGAAGCGGAGCCGCTCCTGCGGGGAAGGGATCGTAGAAACGGAAGGCAAGCTGAGTGAGGATTCCGCAGAAGCAGACAAAAATGCGTAGGCATGCACTCGCAGGTGCGGCCTTGTGCTCGCAGAGGCGGACCAGAGGACTTAAGTCATTTCCGCACCTGCGCTGGAATTTCCACAGGTGTGCGACTGGAAGCCCGCAGAAGCGAAATCGCTGGGCAAAAAAGGGCAAGTTCGAGGGTTTTACCACATTTTTATTTTTGGGTCTTTGAGAGCTCGGATTGAGGAGATAATTCAAGGGTTTTTTTCAGAGAAAGCTATTGGGTAACGATTCCTAACTCATTTATGGTTATACTCCATTAATCTATAGTTGAATTCATCATTTAATTAAGGAATTTGGTTGAGAAATTTGGGAAAAAGTTGGAAAGTTCTTCAAATAAAATTTTGAGTTTTGATTCGGATTTTAATATTGGATTTGGATAATTTTGGTACGTGTGAACTCGTGGTTGATTGGGTGTTCATATTTTGTGACTTTTACCCGATTTAGAGACGTAGGCCCGAGTCGACTTTTTGGGCCGAATTTTCGATTCTTTGCTAAAGTCGTAGATTTATTATTTAAATTAGTTTCTCGTAATTTTATTCATGATATGTAATTATTTTCGGATAGATTTGGGCCATTCAGAGTCGGATAATAGAGGAAAAGGCATTCTTACTGATTGATTAAGCTTGGTTTGAGGTAAGTATCTTGCCTAACTTCGTGTGGAGGAATTACCCCTTATGATTTTCTATGCTAATTGTAGTACGTGTACGCGAGGTGACGAGTACGTCGTCGGACTTATTTGTGGAAATTTGTGAGAAACACTCTACGCGTTGTCCATTTCTTTTCCTATACTTGCTAGAGGGCATGAACTTGTTAGGACACTTGCACAAGCGTACACGTAGTTGAACACTCTTATCGGTTAAGAGGTTTTCTTGATATTGTTGAGTATAGATGCACACCCTTGTTTACTTTCCTTCTATGTGAGAATGGCTCTATTTGGCACGTGAGTCGTCAGTGCAGTTATAAAGTGTAATGAGGGGACAAGATGCCAAGTGTTAGGGTTCAGGTATTGGGACCCGTGAGTTGTGAATAGTATGAGGTTCGGTACCTCGTGGAGTTTATTGACTAAAAACTTGTTGTGAAAGTGGTTGTTTTTCATCTAGTTCCTACTTGTCCTTCTTTTAATTGTGTTCATTGGATTTAGGCCGTGTTTCCGTTCATTTTTCTATGTCATTATTATGGTGTTCTGCTGATAGTTTTGTATCCCTTTCTTATTGAAATTTACCGTATTAATTGCCACTTCGCGTAGTTTTATGTAGATATCATACTCTGTTGTTTCTATACTTATACTTGTTCAGGTTATTTAGTCCAGTAGGTGTCTTGACTGCTCCTTGTCACTACTCCACTGAGGTTAGTCTTGATACTTGTTGGGTACCGCCGTGGTGTACTCATACTACACTTCTGCACATTGTTTTGTGCAGATCCAGGTATTTCGAAGTCAGTTGATCATTCGCTAGCTGTGTGGATTATTGCTGTCGAGATTCAAGGTAAACCTGTTACTGCGTTCGCAGGCTTCCGAGTCACCTTCTGATTAGTATTCATATTGTTTACTTTATTTGAAACAATTGTATTTAGAAAATTGTAGCAAACTCTATAGAGCTTATGACTTGTACTACCGGTTTTGAGAGTTGTAAATTTTATAGAGATTTCTATTTTAAAAATTGTTAGATGTTTTTTAATTATTGTTGTTATTCAGTAAATATTAGGCTTACCTAGTCCCTAATACTAGGTGCCATCACGATACCCAACGGAGGGAAAATTGGGTCGTGACAAGTTGGTATCAGAGCTCTAGGTTCATAGGTGCTATGAGTCATAAACGAGTTTAGTAGAGTCTTACGGATCGGTACGGAGACGTCTGTACTTATCTTCGAGAGGCTACGGAACTATTAGGACAGTTTTACTTCCTTCATTCTTATCGTGCGAGTTCATTGATCTCGAAGTTTGAACTTTTATCATTCCATTCTCTCACATATGGTGAGGACACAAGCTGTAGTTACTGATGACATTACCCCCGGAGCAGATGTCGCTAGGGGCAGAGGTAGAGGCCGACGAGGAGCACGTGTCACAGCTAGGGCACCCACCAAAGCAGTAGTTAAAAAGCTGCCAATAGTCCCAGTTGGGGGGCAGGTGCCGGAGGCGTCTGCTGTTACCCCCGGACTTCAGGTGACCTTAGCACAGTTCCTGAGCATTTTTGGTACATTGGCTCAGGCTGGGTTAATTCCGGTTGCACCAGCAACTTCACAGACCGGGGGAGGAACCCAAACTCCCGCCACCCATACTCCAGAGCAGCGAGTTCATGTTAGTCAGGTTCTAGGTGTTATGGCGACATAGTCTGTGGTCCCAGTTCAGCCGGTGGTTAGGGCAAGAACATCTGAGGAAGAGCAACTTTGACTTGATAGGTACAAGAAGTACCATCCTCCTACCTTCAGTGGATTGGCGACAGACGATGCCTAGGGTTTCCTGGAGGAGTGTCATTGCATTCTTCGTACTATGGGTATTGTGGAGATGAGCAGGGTTGGTTTTGTTACGTTCCAGCTTAGGGGAGAGGCTATCAGTGGTGGTGGGCATATGAGTTGGATAGCCCAGCTGAGTCTGCTTCACTTACTTGGGTTCAGTTTTTACAGATGTTCTTGAGAGAGTTTGTACCCCAGTCCCTTCGAGATGCATGGCACGCGGAGTTTGAGCAGCTGCGCCAGGGCACTATGTCAGTGTCAGAGTATGCTATTATATTTAGTGATTTGGCTAGACATGCACCTGCTTTGGTTGCTACAGTTAGAGAGCATGTCTGTAGATTCATTGAGGGGCTCAGGCATGATATTCGGTTCAGCATGGCTCGAGAGTTAGATTCGGATGTTTCGTTTCAGCAGGTGGTAGGGATCGCTCGCCGAGTGGAGAACATGTAGGATCAGGAAAGAGAAGACAGGCAGGGCCATGAGAGAGAGGACAGGGAGGAGAGGAGGCCTCGTAGATCAAAGAGATCTACAGGTCCTTATTTTGGAGGCATGGTACTACATGGTAGAGGTTTTGTGGGTCACCCAATTCAGTTTGCACTTCAGGCTTCGCACAGCATTTCAGGTGCTCATGGGTCTCAGAGTACCCGTACCGCACAGTTCCCACGGCCACGTCAGTAGAGAAGTTGCTTCGAGTGTGGAGATACCAGCCATAGGGTGAAAGATTGTCCTAGACTCCGGACAGATATGTCCCTACGGGGTATTCAGGCGAGTAGAGGGTGCCCAAGAGGGGAAAACCCAGCCCGTTTATGTGTCTCACATAGTAGGCTTGAGGCCGCTGCATCAGATGATGTCATACAGGTATGCTTTTAATTTGTTATAGAGGGGCACCAATCATATTTGATTCGGTTTTGCTTATCGGGATGAGTCCCCTTATTTTATTGCTCCACCTATGGGTGAGCTCATGACGTAGTATTATATTTATGTGTTTGCCCCTGTTGGGAGATTCTATGAGTGATAGTCGTGTCTATCATTTTTTAATTCATTATTGAAAGTTACGAGACTACAAGTGAATTCATGCTGTCTATTATGGTCGGTTTGATGTGATTCTTGAGTAATTTGGTTATGATTTGTGATTTGATACTCTACCGGGGTGAGAGTTTAGTAAGTGTTGTGATTTTATTGGCAAAATTGAGTTAGTGGAAGATTTGAATTGGTATGTTGTGTATTCGGCTTGTGATTCAGATTTGAGGGTGAGACTCTCTCGATTCCATGTGATTTGATATGTTGAAGTCGGGCTGCGTATCATGGTTGAAATTATTAGGATGAGATCCTTGTGGTTTGTTCATATACCTTGACTCTTTCTTTTTAAATTGATTCTTATACCTTGACTCTTTTTAATAGAGAGTTGTGCATGTCGGACTTGTTTGATAATTTCTCTTGTGTGTTTCTCTTTTCATATTTATTCCTTTTCATCTTGTGCTTATTCGAGTTTAGTATACGGGGTGTCTGCCCGGTGGCATTAGATGTGACTTTCTGATTTGGGTGTATAGTTATGAGGTCTTCGTGTTTCTTGCATCATTGTCAGCGTTGTGGAGGTTTGAAACGGGTTGCTAACGTATATGAGGCTAATTACCGGTGGTGGTTTTGATTACGGGCAGCTATTGTGATCAGAAATGTTATTATGGGCCTATGTATGGCGTGTCATGTTGAGTGGTCATACCTTGTGGGGGTAGGCATGAGTTATTGCAGCGGGTTGAGACTGATATCGGGTGTGGATTTAGAATCGGGTCTTTTGGAGATGAACAGAAGGTGAGAATATTAACTCTAAGGCTTATCGGTGTGGGTAGAAAGGATAAATTACAGTTGAGCTGGTTTCATCGGGCTTATATGGATTGGGGTGACGTGGGGTCACCCGTGGGTGTATGTTGGATATATATGAATTCAGTGATTTGAAGACTTCGAGGCGATTCTTGGCACGTTTGAGGACGAACGTTTGTTTAAGAGGGGAAAGATGTAACGAGCCGGCCGGTCGTTTTGCGAATCTAAGTCCCGTCCGGTGGCATAAGGCCTTGAGCGGATTCATATTATGTGTATTGACTTGCGTGCGTTGTTGAATTCAGTTACCGGATGATTCAGAGTGATTTGGGACACTTAGACCCTAAAACGGAAGCTTAAGTCTTAGGATTTTGACCGTAGTTCGAACTGTGTGAAGATGACTCCGGAATGGAGTTCTGTCGGTTTCGTTAGCTTCGTTGGGCGATTTTGGACTTAGGAGCGTGTCTGGATTGTAAATTGGAGGTCTGTAGCTAAATTAGGCTTAAAATGGCAAAAGTTGAATTTTTGGGAAGTTTGACCGGTAGTGGACTTTTGATATCGGGGTCGGATTCTGATTCCGGAAGTTGTAGTAGGTCCGTAATGTCGATTATGACTTGTTTGCAAAATTTGAGGTCAATCAGAAGTGGTTTGGTATGTTTCGGCATCAGTTATAGAAATTTGAAGTTTCAAGTTCATCGAGTTTGAATTGGAGGGTGATTCGTGTTTTTAGCATTGTTGGATGTGATTTGAGGGGTCACCTAAGTTCGTATGGTGTTTTAGGACTTGTTGGTATGTTTGGTTGAGGTCCCGGGGGCCTCGGGTTGATTTCGGATGCTTAACGGATCGAAATTAGACTTGTGTTTATTGCTGAAGCTTTCAGGCTTCTGGTGTGATCGCACCTGCAGTGGGGTGACCGTAGGTGCGGACTCGCACGTGCGGACTCGCACGTGCGGAAGGGAGCTCGCAGATGCTCCCTTGGTCTAGGTAACCAGTGGTCGCAGGTGCGACAAAAGGGGCGCAGAAGTGGAGCCTCTCCTACGGGGAAGGGATCGTAGAAGCGGAAGGCGAGCTGAGTGAGGATTCGCAGAAGCGGACAAAAATGCGCAGGCGCGCACTCCCAGGTGCGGCCTTGTGCTCCCAGAGGCAGACCTGAGGACTTAAGTCATTTCCGCACCTGCGATGGAATTTCCGCTGGTGCGACTGGAATCCCGCAGAAGCGAAATCGCTGGGCAGAAAAGGGCAAGTTTGAGGGTTTTACCCCATTTTCATTTTTGGGTCTTTGAGAGCTCAGATTGAGGCGATAATTTAAGGGTTTTACAGAGAAAGCTATTGGGTAACGATTCCTAACTCATTTATGGTTATACTCCATTAATCTATAGTTGAATTCATCATTTAATTAAGGAATTGGGTTGAGAAATTTGGGAAAAAGTTGGAAAGTTCTTCAAATAAATTTTTGAGTTTTGATTCGGATTTTAATATCGGATTTGGATAATTTTGGTACGAGTGAACTCGTGGTTGATTGGGTGTTCGTATTTTGTGACTTTTACCCGATTTAGAGACGTGGTCTCGAGTTGACTGTTTAGGCCGAATTTTTGATTCTTTGCTAAAGTTGTAGATTTATTATTTAAATTAGTTTCTCGTAATTTTATTCATGATATGTAATTGTGTTTGGATAGATTTGGGCCATTTAGAGTTGGATAATCGAGGAAAAGGCATTCTTACTGATTGATTGAGCTTGGTTCGAGGTAAGTATCTTGCCTAACTTCGTGTGGGGGAACTACCCCTTAGGATTTGAGTCTTCTATGCTAATTGTAGTACGTGTACGTGAGGTGACGAGTACGTCGTCGGACTTATTTGTGGAAATTTGTGAGAAACATTCTACATGCTGTCCATTTTTTTCATATACTTGCTTGACGGCATGAACTTATTAGGACACTTGCACAAGAATACACGTAGTTGAACACTCTTATCGGTTAAGAGGTTTTCTTGATATTGTTGAGTATAGATGCACACCCTTGTTTACTTCCTTCTATGTGAGAATGTCTCTATTTGGCAAGTGAGTCATCAGTGCGGTTATAAAGAATAATGAGGGCACAGGATGTCAAGTGTTAGGGTTCAGGTATTAGGACCCGTGAGTTGTGAATAGTATGAGGTTCGGTACCTCGTGGAGTTTATTGACTAACAACTTGGTGTGAAAGTGGTTGTTTTTCATCTAGTTCCTACCTGCCCTTCTTTTAATTGTGTTCATTGGATTTAGGCCGTGTTTTCGTTCATTTTTCTATGTCATAATTATGGTGTTCTGCTGATAGTTTTTGTATCCCTTTCTTACTGAAATTTACCGTATTAATTGCCACTTCGCATTGTTTTATGTAGATATCATACTCTGTTGTTTCTATACTTATACTTGTTCAGGTTATTTTTTTCAGTAGGTGTCTTGACTGTTCCTCGGCACTACTCCACTGAGGTTTGTCTTGATACTTGTTGGGTACCACCGTGGTGTACTCATACTACACTTCTGCACATTATTGTTTGCAGATCCAGGTATTTCGAAGTCAGTTGATCATTAGCTAGCTATGTGTATTGTTGCTGTGGAGACTCAAGGTAAACCTGTTACTGCGTTCACAGGCTTCCGAGTCACCTTCTGATTAGTATTCATACTGTTTACTTTATTTCAAACAGTTATATTTAGAAAATTGTAGCAAACTCTATAGAGCTTATGACTTGTACTACCGGTTTTGGGAGTTGTAAATTTTATAGAGATTTCTATTTCAAAAATTGTTAGATGTTATTTAATTATTATTGTTATTCAGTAAATGTTAGGCTTACCAAGTCCCTAAGACTAGGTGCCATCACGACACCCAATAAAGGGAAAATTGGGTTGTGACAGAAGCGAGCAATGGAAAGCAGATGTGGGGCTAGGGCAATTGGCCAGTGGTCACGTGTGTAGTGTGAAGGCCACAGAAGCGGAGTCGCTTCTGCGGAAGATCGATCGCAGAAGAGGACGAGTGCTTAGGGAGTCATGTCCGCAGAAGCGGACGTATTGGCGTAGATGCGCACCCCCAGAAGCAGGATTTGGACCACAGAAGCGGAAGTTCCGCAGGTGCGGAAGAGGCGACCACAAGAGCGAGGGATTCGCAGATGCAGTTATGCATCCGCAGAAGTGGAAATGCTGGACAGAACACTTAAATGCAAAGGCTGACGATTTTTGCTCATTTTAAACATTTTGAGCTCGGGTTGGCGATTTCGTGAGAGCATTTTCGAGGGATTTCTTGAGGTAAGTCCCTTGTGCTTATTTTTTATGAATAATCTTGCTTCCCCATTTATTTTGCCACCTATTTACTGTGTATTTAAGGTAGAATTTGGGAGTTTGAGGCTAGGGATTTGGAGAGTTTGATTTGAGGATTTGAGGGTCGAGTTGATGTCAGATTTTGGTAATTTTGATATGGGTGAACTCGATATCGAATGGGTGTTCGTATTTTGTGACTTTTATCCCGATTTCGAGATGTGGGCCCGGGTCAACATTTTGGGATGATTTTTTGACTCCTTACTAAAGTCCTAAATTTATTAATTAAATTAGTTTCTTGTAGTTGTATTCATGGTATGTAATTTCTTTTGGCTAGATTTGGGCCATTCGGAGTCGGAAAATATAGGGAAAGGCATCCTTATCGATTGATTGAGCAAAATTTGAGGTAAGTGACTTGTCTAACCTTGTGTGGGAAATATCCCCTTAGATTTTGGTACTGTTGTAACCAATTCTGATATATGAGCGTCGTGTACGCGAAGTGACGAGTGCGTACACGGACTAATTATGGAAATTTCGATTCTTGCTGAGTTGTCTTCTTTTAAATTCCTTAATTGAGTTACCTTAGCAGATGTAGTGATCATGTTTAGCCTAGTATCGCATGTTTACGTGCCTTAACTCTTACTTGCAATTTGTGCAACATGCTTAGTTGAACTACCTATTTCCCTTGATTTGAATTAAATCTTTAACTATAAGGTTCTTGTTGTAAATCTGTTGTTCCTTCGGTTATCTGCTGCATATTTACTTTGGGACTACGAGGCGGTTCCTCGGGAGATCCCCCTGTACTGCATAATTACTTTGGGACTACGAGGCGGTTCCTCGGAAGATCCCCATATACTGCATATTTACTTTGGGACTACGAGGCGGTTCCTCGGGAGATCCCACCTTATCTTGTATATTTACATTTGGGACTACGAGGCGGTACCTCGAGAGTGCCCCTGTTGTTTACCCCTATTTACTGTGCTGATATTGTCTGAAACTTCTTATTATTTAAATTCTCAGTCATTTAAAAATATTATTATATCTTCTGTCTTACTTTTCTTTTAAACCAGTAGGGACCTGACCTGAACTCGTCACTACTCTACTGAGGTTAGGCTTGTCACTTAATGGGTACCGTTGTGGTGTACTCATACTACACTCTGCACATCTTTTTGTGCAGATCCAGGTTCTTCCTACCAGACTAGATACCAGTGAGCTGGACCGCACGTGGAGACTTTAAGGTATATCTGTCAGCGTCCGCAGATCTCGGAGTCCCCCTCTACCCTTATTATGTTGTTTTCCTTATTCTCCTCAGACTCTGATGTATAAAGGCACTTAGTATTTTTTTTAGAAGCTTGTGACTTATTTCTACCGGGTTTTGGGAGTTATAAACTATGGATTTGCAGTTTTATATTTATATATTGTGTGTTGATATTGGAGTTCAGTCTATTATTCATTTATTCCGCAAATTTCTATCACGTCGTCCTACGGAGTGAAATTGGGGTCGTGACAGACTCTTATAAATAGCAACATTTTACTCCACCCATAAACCAACCAAAAATTGTCTTTTCAAATACTTATCATTAGCCAATGATTACCCATAATAATTATGCCATTACTCCTATTACTTCATTGTTCCTTCTTTCCAATTTATTTTCTATATTTGGTGGTATTATTTAATTTTGTTGATTTTTGTATCCTCTAAATAAATAGAGGTAGAATTGTCTAATCCTGGAAAAATATTTCACACTGCTGAAATAGTTTCTTAGGACAATGCCCAGCACGACTCAAATATTTACCAAGATATATTGATGACAATTGAATCAAATAGTTATGAATAATTAAAGTACTCAATTAAAAATCTATTATTTTTAACATGAACTAAATTCTTGTACTTAGCAAAAAAAAACTACCAATCATACTAGAATGTAAAGGCAAAGAATTAGATTATTATAATAGCAAAGAACTAGACTAAAAATATAAATGATTAATATATACAATAAAATTTTAGAAACTTTATATAAAAATATACATATATATAGGTGTAATAATAAATTTAAATAGCTAATTTTATTGTCGGTTTGGTTCGGTTATTTTTTGATTAAAACCAAAACCAAACCTGTAATGACCCGGCCGGTCATTTTGAGTATTACAGCCTCGTTCCCCTATTTACTGCTCAATTTGTGCTTTACAGTTGTTATGTGACTTGCTGGGGTAATTGGTTCAGGTCCGGTGAGGTTTTGGAATGAATTAGAACACTTAGTTCCAAGGTTTAAAGCTTAAGCTGAAATAGTTGACCGGATGTCGACTTATGTATAAACGACCCCCGAATAGAGTTTTGATGATTCCAATAGTTTCGTATGGTAATTTTGTACTTAGAGCGTGTACGGAAACTTATTTGGAAGTCTGTAGTTAAATTAGGCTTGAAATGGCTAAAATAGAAATTTAAGTTTGAAAGTTTGACCGGGGAGTTGACTTTTTGATATCGGGGTCGGAATCCAATTTTGGAAATTGAAATAGGTCCGTTATGTCATTTATGATTTGTGTGCAAAATTTGAGGTCAATCGGACTTGCTTTGATAGGTTTCGGCATCGAATGTAGAAGTTGCAATTTCTTAGTTCATTAAGCTTGAATTGGGGAATCATTCATATTTTTAGCATTGTTTGATATGATTTGAGGTTCTGACTAAGTTCGTATGATGTTTTAAGATTTTTTGGTATATTTGGTTGAGGTCTCGGGGGCATTGGGTGAGTTTCGGACGATTACCATATAAGAATTCGGACTTGAGAGATGGCTGGAAACTGCAGACTTCTGGTGAATAGTTTCCTCCTTCGCGTTCGCAATGGTAGTCCCGCGTTCGCGAAGGGTATCTGGAACCAGGCGAGAATTTTTTCTTCGTGTTTGCGAAGAGGGGACCACGATCGTGAAGGGTGATGATCAGTGTTCATCGCAAACGCGGGAAGGTGTTCGCGTTCGTGTAGAAGGGCGAGGCCAGGCTGAGCACCAGGCGATAAGGCATTGCGTTCGTGGTCATGGGGATGCGTTCGTGATGACCAAGACTTGTAAGGCACCACATTCGTGAGGGCGCCGTCGCGTTCGTAAAGGAGGAACTTCGGGCAGCACAATTTTATGCTTCGCGAACGCGAAGCAATGGCCGCGTTCGCGAAGAAGAGGAGCCTAGACAGAAAGTTTAAGTTTTGAAAATGGAACTTCCATTTTCCATTTTTACCAATTTAGAGCTCGGGGAGAGGCGATTTTTGGGAGAATTTCAAGAAAAACAACGGGGTAAGTGTTCTTAACTCAATTTTGGACAAATTATCCAAATCTATTGCTATTTTTAGCATTTAATTGGTGATTTAAGTTGGAAAAGTTTGAAAACCCTCTTGGATAAATTTGAGGATTTGAGGTCCGAATTGTTATCATAATTTAGTAACTTTGGTATGGTTGGACTCGTGGTTGAAAGGGCGTTCATATTTTATAACTTTTGTCGGGTTTCGAGACATGGGCACCACGAGCTATTTTTGAGTGCAATTTCGGATTTTGTTGGAAAATTAATATTTTCATATGGAATTTATTCCTGTAATTTGTATTGACTGAATCGAATTAATATTACTAGGTTCGAGGCATTCATAGGCCGATTCGCGAGGCAAAGGCATAGCAGAATAAAGAATTACACAGTTTGAGGTAAGTAACAATTCTAAATTTGTTCCAGAGGGTATGAAACCCCGAATTTTGTGATATATGATTGGTTTTGAGGTGACGCACATGCTAGGTGACAGGCGTGTGGGCGTGCACCATAGGAATTGTGACTTGACAAATTCCATGGAACTATGTGGTTGAATAATATGTTGATATCCGTACATTTTCCACGTATTAGAGAAATCGAACTATAAATCCTGTTTAAAATATGTGCTGACACTGTAGGGACCCACATATGTCGTGTACATGTTGAATTATCTACTAAATTGTTGTTTTGCGCTCGGTCACAGTTTTACTTACACATTACATCTCAGTCTCTATTGTTCATTATCTATGCATCATATCATTGCTATTTGGGCTGCTTATCATGATTTCTGAGAGCCCGAGAGACTGGAGAGGTTGATGACCGAGTGAGGCCGAGAGCCTGATTATGAGGATATTTATGGGATCGGGCTACACGCCGTAGCATGTTTCATTGATTTATGCCATGATTGGATTGTTATAGCGCTTGGGCTGAATGAGCCCCTCCGGAGTCTATACACACCCCAGTGAGCGCAAGTACCTACTGAGTGTGAGTGTCGAGTGCCGAATGCTGAGTGATTGAGAGGAATGAGTGACTGTGAGGAAAGAGTGTTTGTGAGGTAGGAGTGAATGGGACGAGTGAGTGACTGTGGCTCTGAGAGAATGCAATGATTTCATTATTTTTGCACTTCAGCTGTCATATATCACTGTTTTGGAAATTTCTGAGATATTATCTTTTGTTTCATTTGAACTTGATATGAAATTGCTGTTTGGGGTCTTAAATGTTGAGCTTCAAAGCATGACTACCTTCTTATGTTGAAAATTACTGTAATTGGACTTAGATGTGAAGCTCGTCACTACTTTCAGTTCTTTATTTAGTATTATTACTTGTTGAGTTGGTTGTACTCATAATACACCCATGCACCTCGTGTGTAGATCGAGGTACTTCCGGACATGGCAGTTGCTAGTTTCTCAGAGTTTTATCTATTGGAGATTATCGAGGTAGCTGCTTGACGTCCGCAGACCTTGACTCTCTTTCCCTTCAGTTTTTTTATTGTTTTATATTTTTAGACAGTGTTTTTAGCAGTCACACTTTGTTATCATTTAGATTCTCATGTACTTAGTGACACCGAGTTTTAGGAGTGTTTTGTGTCGGTATTTGTGAGATTTTTGTACTGAATTTAAATATTATGTTTTCAAACTTAAAAGAAATTGTGGTTTATTGAAGTTGTCGGCTTGCCTAGTATTGAGATAGGCACCGTCCCGACAGGCGTGATTTTGGGTTGTAACAAGTTGGTATCAGAGCCTAGGTTACATAAGTCTCACGAGTAATGAGCAGTTTTAGTAGAGTCTTGCGGATCAGTACGGAGACGTCTGTACTTATCTTCAAGAGGTTGCCGAACCCTTTGGAAAATTTCACTTTCTTGTATTCTGTCATGCGAATTGGTTGATTCCGAAAACTAAATTTCTATTATTCTATTCTCTCACAGATTATGAGGACACGTGCTACCGTATTCTCTCCCAAATGTGGGAGGCTAATAAGAGGCACAGGCCAGTCAGTGCAGTACCACTTATATGGCAGGAGTTCTCCGCTCTCTTCTTGTAGAAGTTTGTGTCGCAGTCTCGCAGAGCGGAGCTGTGCAGACAGTTCGAGTAGCTACGTCATGAGGGCATGTTTGTGACAAAGTATGAGATGAGGTTTTTTGAGTTGGCTCGTCACGCAGTTTGGTTGGTTCCCACTGATAGGGAGAGGATTAGGAGGTTCATTAATGGCCTCACATATCAACTGCGGTTACTTATGACTTCGGAGAGGGTATCTGGTGCTACTTTTGATGAGGTAGTTAACATTGCTCGACAGATAGACACGGTCCGTAACCAGGAGTGAGGAGAGAGGGAGGCCAAGAGGCCTCGTGGATCGAGTGGTTTCGGTGGTGTTTCTTTAGGGGGTCAGTTCTACCATGGCAGGGGTAGTCCTTAACGACATGCTCAAACGGGTCATCCAGTTCACCGTGGTGCATCATCCAGCCATGGTTCATACAGTTCTCATCAGGGTCAGTCATCTATCAGTTCCCTTTCATCCCAGAGTTTGTCCCGTGCTCCTTCAGTTTAGGGTTCATTTGCATCGGGTGCATCAAGCGGTTATTATGGTTCTCGGGGCCCGATTCAGTCCTCACCACCACCACCACCGGGGAGTTGCTTTGAGTGCAGGGAGTTTGGGTATGTGTGGAGGCAATGTCCTTGTCGCCCGGGAGGTCCAGTACAGTAGAGGATTCAGACTACGACTTCAACACATGTTACTTTGCCACCCGCCCAGCCAGCTCGATGTAGGATTCAGTTAGATAGGGGTCTACCAAGAGGGGGAGGCCGATCAGGTAGAGGCCAGGCCCGATTCTATGATTTTCCTTCCAGGCCTGATGTCGTTGCTTCAGATGCAGTGATCACATGTATTGTCTTAGTGTACCACAGGGAAGCTTCTATATTATTTTACCCTGGTTCCACTTATTCGTATGTATCATAGTACTTTACTCATTATCTTGATATTCCCTGTGAGTCCTTAGTTTCACATGTTCGTGTATCTACGCTGGTGGGCGATACTATTATTATGGATCGTGTGTATTGGTCGTGTGTGGTAACTATCAGGGGACTAGAGATTAGAGTTGATCTCGTATTACTCAGTATGGTTGATTTCGATATAATCGTGGGTATGGATTGGTTGTCTCTATGTCATGCTATTCTGGACTGTCACGCAAAAACCATGACTTGGCGATGACGGGGTTGCCGAAGGTCGAATGGAGGGGTTCTCTAGATTATGTTCCTAGCAGGGTAATTTCTTATTTGAATGCCTAATGTATGGTTGGGAAGGAGTGTTTGTTCTATTTGGCCTTTGTGAGAGATGTTGATGCAGACACTGCTACTATTGATTCTATACTGGTAGTGCGAGACTTTCTGAATGTATTTCCTGCAAACCTGCCAGGTATGCCACCCGACAGGGATATTGATTTCGGTATTGACTTGGTGCCAGGCACTCAGTACATTTCTATCCCTCTGTATCGTATGGCTCCAGCTGAGTTGAAAGAATTGAAAGAGCAACTTCAGGAACTCCTTGATAAGGGGTTTATTAGGCCTAGTGTGTCGCCTTGGGGTGCACCAGTTCTGTTTGTGAAAAATAAAGATGGTACTATACGGATGTACATCGACTACATGCAGTTAAAAAAAGGTTACAATCAAGAACAAGTATCCTTTGCCGCGTATTGATGATTTATTTGACCAGCTTCAGGGAGCGAGGGTATTCTCCACAATTGATTTGAGATCCGGGTATCACCAGTTGAAAATTCGAGATTCAGATATTCTAAAGACGACATTCAGGACTCGTGATGGTCACTATGAATTTCTCGTGATGTCTTTTGGGCTGACCAACGCCCCATCAGCATTTATACACTTGATGAATAGTGTATTCCATCCATATCTTGATTCATTTATCATAGTATTTATTCATGATATCCTTGTGTACTCACATAGACAGGAGGAGCATGCACATCACTTGGGTATTATATTACAGAGGTTGAGAGAGGAGAGAGACTTTATGCCAAATTCTCTAAATATGAGTTCTTGCTTAGTGCGGTGGCATTCCTGGGACACATAGTGTCCAGTGAAGGAATTAAGGTGGATCCGAAAAAGATAGAGGTAGTTCAGAGTTGGCCTAGTCCATCTTCAGCTACTGGGATTCGGAGTTTTCTCGGCTTGGCCGGTTATTATCATCGCTTCGTGGAGGGTTTATCGTCTATTGCATCGCCTTTGACCAAATTGACCCAGAAGGGTGCTATTTTCAGGTGGTCGGATGAGTGTGAGGAGATCTTTCAAAAGCTCAAGACTGCCTTGACCATAGCTCTAGTTGTAATCCTACCTTCAGCTACTGGTTCTTATATAGTGTATTATGATGCTTCTCGGATCGGTATTGGATGTGTTTTGATGCAGGAGGGTAGAGTGATTGCTTATGCTTCGTATCATTTGAAGCCCCATGAGAAGAACTACCATGTCCATGATTTGGAGTTAGTTGCCATCGTTCATACATTGAATATAATGAGGCATTATCTCTATGGTGTGTCTAGTGAGGTGTTTACAGATCATCGGAGTCTCCAGCACTTATTCAAACAAAAGGATCTGAATTTGAGGTAGCGGATATGGTTGGAGTTGCTAAAGGACTATGATATCACTATTATGTATCACCTCGGCAAGGCCAATATGGTGGCCGATGCCTTGAGTAGAAAGGCGGTGAGTGTGGGTAGCTTTGCATTCATTCCTATTGGTGAAAGGCCTCTTGTAGTTGATATTCAGACCTTTGCCAATCAATTCATGAGATAAGATGTTTCGGAGCCCAGTCGGGTTCTAGCTTGTGTGGTTTCTCGATCTTCTTTATATATCGCATCAGAGAGCATATGATGATCCCCATTTGCTTGTCCTGGAGGACACAGTGCAGCACGGTGATGCCAAAGATGTTACTATCGGAGAGGATGGGATGTTGAGGATGCAGGGTCGTATTTGTGTGACAAATGTAGATGGGCTGCGTGAATTGATTCTTGAAGAAGCCCACAGTTCACGGTATTTCATTCATCCGGGTGCTGCTAAGATGTACCAGGACTTGAGGCAACACTATTGGTGGAGAAAAATGAAGAAAGAAGTAGTTGGGTTTGTAGCTCTGTCTTTAAAGTTTTAGCAGGTGAAGTACGAGCATCAGAGACGGGGCGGATTACTTCAGATACTTGCAATTCCGAAGTGGAAGTGGGAGCGTATTACCATGGACTCCGTAATTGGACTCCCACAGACTTTAAAGAAGTTTGATGTTGTTTGGGTGATTGTAGATCGGTTGACCAAGTCAGCATATTTTATTCCATTCGGTACTACTTATTCTTCGGAACGGTTGGCTGATATTTATATCCGCGAGATTGTTCGCCTACACGGTGTGCCAGTGTCCATCATTTCAGATCAAGGCACGTAGTTTACATCACAGTTTTAGAGAGCAGTGCAGCGAGGTTTGGGTACACAAGTTTAGTTGAATATAACATTTCACCCTCAGACGGACGGACAGTCCGAGCGCAATATTCAGATATTGGAAGATATGCTACGCGCTTGTGTTACAGATTTTGGAGGTTCTTGGGATCAATTGCTGCCACTAGCAGAGTTTGCTTACAATAACGCTACCAATCGAGCATTCAAATGGCTCCGTATGAGGCTTTATATGGGAGACGGTGTTGGTCTCCGGTGAGTTGGTTTGATCCGGGTGAGGCTAGACTATTGGGTACTGATTTGGTTTAGGATGCTTTGGGGAAGGTTAAATTGATTCAGGATCGACTTCGCATGGCACTGTCTAGACAGAAGAGTTATGCTGACCGGAAGGTTCGTGATATTGCTTATATGGTTGGAGAGAAGGTACTACTCCGAGTTTCTCCTATGAAGGGTGTTATGAGGTTTGGGAAGAAGGGCAAGTTGAGTCCTCGGTATATTGGGCCTTATGAAATATTTAAGAAGATTGGAGAGGTGGCGTATGAACTTGGATTGCCACCTAATTTATTGGGTATTCATCCAGTGTTTCATGTATTTATGCTCCGGAAGTATGTCGCCGTCTCATATTTTGAATTTCAGCACAAACAGTTGGATGGTAATTTGACTAATGATGTGGAGCCGGTGGCCATTTTAGATCGGCAGGTTCGAAAGTTGAGATTAAAGAATATAGCTTCAGGGAAAGTGCAGTGGAGCGGCCAGCCAATCGGAGAAGCTACCTAGGAGATTGAGCGGGAAATGCAGAGCAAATATCCACACCTATTTGAGGCTCCAGGTATGATTCTAAACCTGTTCGAGGATGAACGTTTGGTTAAGAGGGAGAGAATGTAACGACCCGGATGGTTGTTTTGAGTATTACAGCCTCATTCCCTTATTTACTGCTCAATTTGTGCTTTACAATTGTTATGTGACTTGTCGGAGTAATTGGTTCGGTAAGGTTTTAGAATGAATTAGAATACTTAGTTCCAAGGTTTAAAGTATAAGCTGAAATAGTTGATCGGATATCGACTTATGTGTAAACGACCCCGGAATAGAGTTTTGATAATTCCAATAGCTCTGTATGGTGATTTTGGAATTAGGAGCGTGTCCGGAAACTTATTTGGCAGTCCCTAGTTGAATTAGGCTTGAAATTGCTAAAATAGAAATTTAAGTTTGAAAGTTTACCGGTGAGTTGACTTTTTGATATCGGAGTCGGAATCCAATTCTGAAAATTGGTGTCCTTTATGTCATTTATGACTTGTGTGAAAACTTTGAGGTCAATCGTACTTGATTTGATAGGTTTCGGCATTGAATGTAGATGCTGAAATTTCTTAGTTCATTAGGCTTGCATTGGGGTATGATTCGTGTTTTTAACATTGTTTGATATAATTTGAGGTTTTGACTAAGTTCGTATGATGTTTTAAGACTTGTTGGTGTATTTGGTTGAGGTCCCCGGGGTCTCGGGTGAGTTTCGAACGATTAACGGATGAGAATTCAGACTTGGGAGATGGTTGGAAACTGCAGACTTCTGGTGTCTGGTTTACTCCTTCGCATTCGCGATGGTAGTCCCGCGTTCGCGAAGGGTATCTAAAACTAGATAATAATTTGTTCTTCGCGTTTGCGGAGAGGGGACCGTGTTCACGAAGGGTGATGATCAGTGTTCATCGCGAACACGAGAAGGCGTTCGCGTTCGCGTAGAAGGGTGAGGCCAGGCTGGGCACAAGGCGATAAGGCATCGCATTCGCGGTCATGGGGAAGTGTTCACGAAAGCCAAACCTTGTAAGGCACCGCGTTCACGGGGGTGTCGTCGCGTTCGTGAAGGAGGAACTTTGGGCAACACAATTTTGTGCTTCGCGAACGCGGGGCAGTGGCCGCGTTCGCGAAGAAGAGGAGCCTGGACAAAAAGTTTAAGTTCTGAAAATGGGACTTTCATTTTCCATATTTACCAATTTGGAGCTCGGGGAGAGGCGATATTCGGGATATGTTCAAGAAAAATAATGGGGTAAGTATTCTTAACTCAATTTTGGTCAAATTACCTGAATCTATTGCTATTTTTAGCATTTAATTGGTGATTTAAGTTGGAAAATTTTGAAAACCCTCTTGGATAAATTTGAGGATTTGAGGGACGAATTGTTATCGGAATTTAGTAATTTTGATATGGTTAGACTCGTGGTTGAAAGGAGTTTAGATTTTCTAACTTTTGTCGAGTTCCAAGACGTGGGCCCCATAGGCGCTTTTTGAGTGCAACTTCGGATTTTATTGGAAAATTAGTATTTTTATATGAAATTTATTCATTTAATTTGTATTAACTGAATCGAATTAAATATGACTAGGTTCTAGGCATTCAGAAGCTTATTCGTGAGGCAAAGGCATAGTAGAAAAAAGAATTACACGGTTTGAGGTAAGTAGCAGTTCTAAATCAGGTCCTGAGGGTATGAAACCCTGGAATCTGTGATATGTGATTGGTTTTGAGGTGACGCACATGCTAGGTGATGGGCATGTGGGTGTACACCATAGGAATTGTGACTTGATAAATTCCATGGAACTGTGTGGTTGAATAATCTGTTGATATCCGTATATTTTCCACGTATTAGAGAAATCGAACTTTAAATCCTGTTTAAAACATGTGTTGATGTTGTAGGGACTCACAGAGGTTGTGTACATGTTGAATTATCTACTAAATTGCTGCTTTTCACTCAGTCACAGTTTTACTTGCACATTATATCTCAGTCTCTATTGTTCATTATCGATGAATCATATCATTGTTGTTTAGGCTGCTTATCATGATTTTTGAGAGCCCGAGATACTGGAGAGGTTGATGACTGAGTGAGGCCGAGATCCTAATTGTGAGGATATTTATGTGATCGGGCCGCACGCCGCAGCATGTTTCATTAATTTATGCCATGGTTGGCTTGTTATAGCGCTTGGGCTGAAGGAGCACTTCCAGAGTCTGTACACACCCCCAGTGAGCGCAGGTACCTACTAAGTGTGAGTGTCGAGTGCTGAGAGATTGAGAGGAATGAGTGACTGTGAGGAAAGAGTGTTTGTGAAGTTGGAGTGAATGGGAGGACTGGGTGACTGTTGATCTGAGAGGATGCATTGATTTCATTATTTTTGCACTTCAGCTGTCATATATAGTTGTTTTGGAAATTTCTAAGAGATATTATCTTCTGTTTCGTTTGAACTTGATATGAAATTACTACTTGGGGTCTTAAATGTTGATCTTGAAAGCATGCTTACCTTCTTATGTTGGAAATTACTATTATTGGACTTAGCTGTGAAGCTCGTCACTACTTTCAGTTCTTTATTTAGTATTGTTACTTGCTGAGTTGGTTGTACTCAAACTACACCCATATACCTCGTGTGTAGATCGAGGTACTTCCGGACATGGCAATTGCTAGTTTCTCGGAGTTTTATCTATTAGAGATTATCGATGTAGCTGCTCTACGTCTGCATACCTTGACTCTCTTTCCCTTCAGTTTTTGTACTATTCTATATTTTTAGATAGTTTTTTTAGTAGTCAGACTTTGTTATCATTTAGATGCTTATACTACACCCTGCACTTCGTGTGCAGATCCAGGTGATCCCGGACACAGAGGGTGTTGATTCTTTCACCCAGTCGATTTTTCGGAGATTCAGAGGCAGCTGCCATGTTTCGCAGACCTTGTCTCTCCTTCCCTATCCTTTTGTTTAATATATTTGGTCTCAGATTATTATAGACCATGTTTTCCAGACTTGTAATGTATAGAAGCTCATGTACTCAGTGACACCATATTTTGGGAGTGTTTGTATCGGTATTTGCGAGATTTGTGGATTATGTTTAAATATTATATTTTCAAACTTAAAATAAATTATGGCTTATTGAGGTTGTTGGCTTGCCTAGTATCGAGATAGGCGCCATCACAACAGGTTTAGTAGAGTCTTGCGGATCAGTATGGAGACATCTGTACTTATCTTCGAGAGGCTGCCGAACCCTTAGGAAAATTTCATTTTCTTGTATTTTATTGTGTGTACTTATTGAATCCGGAAAAACTAAAATTATGTTATTCTATTCTCTCACAGATGGTGAGAACGCATACTACCGGATTGTAGGTCAGCCACCAGCGCCACCAGTTAGGGCCGCGAGAGGCTGGGGTCGAGGTAGAAGTCGAGGTGTAGCTCGTACCACAGATGGACCAGCACCTGTAGTACCACAAGTTGCTCCAGCTCAGGAACAGATTCCAGATATAGCTTAGCCGACAGGACCAGCTCAGGCACCAGCTGTGCCCATTGAGATTCCAGGCCTTCAGGAGACTTTGGCCTAGATATTGACAGTTTGCACTAGTCTTTCTCAGGTGGTTTCGGCTCAGGCCACACCTACCACTTCTCAGGCCGAGGGAGGTACGCATACCCCTGTAGCCTGTACTCCAGATCAGATAGTACAGGGACTTCAGATATCGGGGGCACTACCAGCTCAGTCGGCTGCAGCGGTTCAGGCCCCGAAAGTCCCCGTTATGGCAAATGATGAGCAGAGGAGACTTGAGAGATTTGGGAGGCTTAGACCTCCATCATTTAGCGGTGCTGAGTTAGAGGATGCTCAGGGTTTTCTGGATAAGTGCCAGTGGATGCTTCGGACAACGGGTATTTTGGAGACCAGTGGGGTCTCGTTCACTACTTTTCAGTTTTCTGGAGCTTCCTTCAGATGGTGGGAAGCTTATGAGAGGTGCTGGACGGTTAGTGCAGTACCACTTACATGGCAATAGTTCTCCATCCTCTTTTTGGAGAAGTTCGTGCGGAAATCTCATAGAGAGGAACTGCGCAGATAGTTTGAGCTGTTACGTCAGGATGGCATGTCTGTGACGCAGTATGAGATGAGAATTTTTGAGTTGGCTCATCACGCAGTTTGGTTGGTTTCCACTGATAGGGAGAGGATTAGGAGGTTCATTGATGGTCTAACATATCAGCTACGGTTACTTATGACTCGGGAGAGAGTATCTGGTGCTACTTTTGATGAGGTAGTTGACATTACTTGGCAGATAGAGATGGTCCATAGTAAGAAGCGTGGAAAGAGGGAGGCCAAGAGGCCTCGTGGTCCAGGTGATTTCAGCGGTGTTCCTTCAGGGGGTCAGTTTTACCGCGGTAGGGGTCGTTCTTACAGATACGCTCAGACGGGTTATCCAATTTACCGCGGTGCATCATCCGGCCATGGTTCATATAGATCTCATCAGGTCCAGTTATCTCTTGGTGTCCTCCCAGCCCAGAGTTCATCCTGTGCCCCTTCAGTTCAGGGTTCATTTGCACCTAGTGCTTCAGTCCGCACCACCACCAGTACCGGGGAGCTGCTTTGAGTGTGGGGAATTTGGGCATATGTGGAGACAGTGTGCTCGTCGCTCGGGAGGTCCAATGCAGCAGAGGAGTCAGACTAGGATTTCAGCACCAGTTACTTCGCCACCCGCCCAGCTAACTCGGGTGGGGGTTAGTCAGCTTGGGGTCGCCCAAGAGGGGGAGGCCAATCAGGTGGCGGTTAGGCCCGATTCTATGCTTTTCCTACCAGGACAAATGTCGTTGCCTCATATGCAGTGATCACAAGTATTGTTTCAGTGTGCCACAGGGAAGCTTCTATATTATTTGACCTTGGTTCTATTTATTCGTATGTATCATCGTACTTTACTTATTATCTGGATATGCCCTGTTAGTCCTTAGTTTTACCTGTTCGTGTATCTACGACGGTGGGCGATACTATTATTATGAATCGTGTATATCAGTCTTGTGTGGTAACTATTGGGGGACTGGAGACTAGAGTTGATCTATTATTGCTCAGTATGGTTGATTTCGATGTAATCCTGGGTATGTATTGGTTGTCTCCATGTCATGCTATTCTGGACTGTCATGCAAAAAATGTGACGTTGGTGATACCGGGGTTGCCGAAGGTCGAATGGAGAGGTTCTCTAGATCATGTTCCCAGCAGGGTAATTTCTTATTTGAAATCCCAACTTATGGTTGGGAAGGGGTGTTTTTCATATTTGGCTTTTGTGAGAGATGTTGATGAAGATACTCCTACTATTGATTCAGTACCGGTAGTGAGAGACTTTCTGAATGTATTTCCTGTAGACCTGCCGGGTATGCCGCCCAATAGGGATATTGATTTCGGTATTGACTTGGTGCAGGGCACTCGGTCCATTTCTATTCCTCTACACCGTATGGCACCAGCTGAGTTAAAAGAATAGAAAGAGCAACTTCAGGAACTTCTTGATAAAGGGTTTATTAAGCCTAGTGTGTCGCCTTGGGGTGCACCGGTTCTGTTTGTGAAAGGGAAAGATGGTATTATGCAGATATGTATCGATTACAGGTAGTTGAACAAAGTTACAATCAAGAATAAATATCCTTTGCTCCGTATTGATGATTTATTTGACCAACTTCAGGGAGCGAGGGTATTCTCCAAAATTGATTTGAGATCTGGGTATCACCAGTTGAAAATTCGAGATTCGGATATTCTGAAGAAGGCATTCAGGACTCGTTATGGTCACTATGAATTTCTTGTGATGTCATTTGGGCTAACCAGTGCCCCAGCATCATTTATGCACTTGATAAATAGCGTATTTCGGCCGTATCTTGATTCGTTTGTCGTGGTATTTATTGACGATATCCTGGTGTATTCACGTAGCCAGGAGGAGCATGCACAACACTTGGATATTGTATTGCAGAGGCCGAGAGAGGAGAAACTATATGCTAAATTCTCTAAGTATGTGTTTTGGCTTAGTTCAGTGGCATTCTTGGGACACATAGTGTCCAGTGAAGGGACTAAGGTAGATCCGAAGAAAATAGAGACAGTTCAGAGTTGGCCCAGGCCATATTCAGTTACTGAGATTTGGATTTTTCTCGGCTTGGCCGATTATTATCATCGCTTCGTGGAGGGTTTTTTGTCTATTGCATCGCCTATGACTAAATTGACCCAGAAAGGTGCTCCGTTCAGGTGGTCGGATGAGTGGGAAAAGAGCTTTCAGAAGCTCAAGACAGCTTTGACTACAGCCCCAGTATTGGTGTTGCCTACAAATTCAGAGTCTTATACTGTGTATTGTGATACGTCATGTATTGGTCTCGGCGTAGTGCTGATGCAAAACGGTAGGGTGATTGCCTATGCGTCCAAACAGTTAAAGGTACATGAGAAGAATTATCTATTCCACGACCTTGAGTTAGCAGCTATTGTTCATGCCTTGAAGATTTGGCGGCATTATTTGTACGATGTCCATTATGAGGTTTATACCAATCATCAGAGTCAACAGCATCTATTTAAACAGAAGGATCCTAATTTGCAGCAGCGGAGGCGGTTGGAGTTGCTTAAGGATTATGACATCACCATTCTCTATCATCCCGGAAAGGCCAATGTGGTGGCCGATGACTTGAGTCGTAAGGCAGAGAGTTTGGGCAGCTTAGCATACTTACTAGTAGCATAGAGGCCTTTATCCTTGGATGTTCAGGCCTTGGCCAACTAGTTTGTTAGATTGGATGTTTCCGAGCCGAATCGAGTTTTGTCTTGTGTGGTTTCTCGGTATTCTTTATATGATCACATCATAGAGCGCCAGTATGATGATCCCCATCTACTTGTCCTTAAGGACACGGTTCAGCACGGTGATGCCAAGAAAGTCATTATTGGAGATGACGGTGTATTATGGATGCAGGGCAGGCTATGTGCGCCTAATGTAGATGGTTTGTGTGAGTTGATTCTCCAGGAAGCCCACAGTTCGAGGTACTCCATTCATCCAGGTGTCGTGAAGATGTATCAGGATTTGAAGCAACACTATTGGTGGAGGCGAATGAAGAAAGATGTAGTTGGGTTTGTAGCTCGGTGTTTAAATTGTCAACATGTGAAGTATGAACATCAGAGGCCGGAAGGATTGCTTCACAGACTTGAAACTCCGAAGTGGAAATGGGAGCGTATTACTATGGATTTTGTAGCAGGGCTTCCATGAACCTTGAGGAAGTTTGATGTTGTTTGGGTGATTGTGGATCAGTTGACCAAATCTGCGCATTTTATTCCAATTGGTACTAATTATTCTTCGGACCGGTTGGCTGAGATTTATATTCGCGAGATTGTTTGCCTACACGGTGTGCCGTTGTCCATCATTTCAGATCGGGGCACGCAGTTTACATCACAGTTTTGGAGAGCAGTGCAGCGAGAATTGGGCACACAGGTTCAGTTGAGTACATTATTTCACCCTAAGACGGATAGACAGTCCGAGCGTACTATTCAGATATTGGAGGATATGTTACGCGCTTGTGTCATTGATTTTGGGGGTTCTTAGGATCGGACTGCACGTCGCAGTATGTTTTATTGATTTATTCCATGATTGGCTTGATATAGCGCTTTGCTGAAGGAGCCCCTCCGGAGTCTGTACACACCCCCAGTGAGCGCAGGTACCTACTGAGTGCGAGTGTCGAGTGCTGAGTACTGAGTGCTGAGTGATTGGGAGGAATAAATGACTGTGAGGAATGAGTGACTGTAAGGCTGGAGTGAATGGGAGGAGTGAGTGACTGTTACTCTGAGAGGATGCATTTATTTCATTATTGCTGCATTTCAGCTGTCATATATCACTGTTTTGAAAATTTCTAAAAGACATCCTCTTCTGTTTCATTCGAAGTTGTTATGAAATTACTGTGGAGTTTTAAATGTTGAACTTGAAAGAATGCCTACCTTTTTATGTTGGAAAGTATTGTATTTGGACTTAGCTGAGAAGCTCGTCACTACTTTCAGTTCTTTATTTATTATTGTTACTTACTGAGTTAGTTGTACTCATACTACACCCTGCACTTCGTGTGCAGATCTAGGTGATCCCGGACACAGAGGGTGTTGATTCTTTCACCCAGTTAATTTTTCGGAGATTCAGAGGTAGCTGCCATGTTTCGCAGACCTTGTCTCTCCTTCTCTATCCTTTTGTTTATTGTATTTGGTCTCAGATTATTATAGACCGTATTTTTCAGACTTGTAATATATAGAAGCTCATGTACTCAGTGATACCAGGTTTTGGGAGTGTTTGTATTAGTATTTACGAGATTTGTGGATTGTGTTTAAATATTATATTTTCAAACTTAAAAGAATTTGTGGTTTATTGAGGTTGTCGGCTTGCCTAGTATCGAGATAGGTGCCATCACGACAGGTTAGGATTTTGGATCGTGACAAATTGTCTTCTTAATGTTGATTGCTCTTTTATATAAAATTCAAGTCTCAAGAGTTTTTCTATTCTAATTTCATGTCATGCACACAATATTTAGCTTCATCATATACACCTATAAGTAATATTTGCTTACACATAACTGTTAGAGTGATCAAATCTTATCGATGCATATGAAAGATTGAATTGCATTGTAGACAATAAATTTGCGTCAGGAACATAAGCTAGACTAAAAAATATTGCAATAATCGTAGTATTTGATTTCAAATATTTGAGTGTACAGTCTTTATGAATCCTCTGATTCTTCTTTCCAATAGTAATAAATTCAAGGGCCTTTGAGCTTGAGCTTGCATTTATATTTGTTTCCACGAACGATGATCTTGAATTCAACTAACACGAACTTTGCTTTGAACTCGTACTCCTTGAATCTTGACTTGTTCTTAGTTCTTGAGCTTGAACTTAATTTCTTGAGCTTCAAGTTCGTCGTTCTTGAGCTTGAACTTGATTTCTTGAACTTGAAACTTGTGGAGGAATTTGCAGTGTTTGATCCACGAGCTCTTTCTTGCTTCTTGTTATAACTTCTGGTATCTTTTCTGGGTTATGAAGTCCCCTATTTATAGTTGTGGGAGGAGAGAGTTGTGATGAGAACAAACTCTTTCTAACCAATCAAATTAGAAGAGTGACAAGGCCGCATTTGATTGGCCAGAACATGTCATTTGTACATATGGTGCAGTTTCATTGGCCATTTAATTTGACTTGGCATGCCTTGTCATTTTGACACGTGGCCCGATCCTATTGACTCTTCCGTTTGACTTGGCGTGCCACATCAATTCACGTGTGGCACCGAACTCGGCCTCTAGGAAGATGACATCTTGGGCTTAATGAAGTGGGCCCATCACTTTAGCCCAATTAAATGGGCTAGCCCAATGGATTAAGACTTATTTATTTAATCCATACATATTGGACTTATAATTAATCCAATTATATTAGCCCAATAAATTTATTTGATCTAATATATCTTGAATTTAAAATATAGTTCTAATTAATTTACGGATTTAATTCCTATAAAATTTATATGCCTACATGCATAATGCATCATTTTTTATCTAGTTAATGAAAATTAATCAAGTAATCAAATATTCAAAATTGTTAGACTTTTTATTTCTCAAAAAAAAATTAGAACTTGGAATTTCGATGACCATGATTCTTTCTTCAAATCAGCCTTATCACACCAAGGAGCTATAATTTCTCTTCCCCAATTACTAAATGGGTTTTAGACAAAGGTAACATACCAACGAAGAAACATAAAAGAAGTGAAATCAAATTAAAGTGGGACTTAGAGGAAAGTGTAAGAAGGAATTAATATATTTATCAAAATGATGGACTTTAATATTGCTTTGTTCCTCTACTTTCCTGAAATGATCCAGATGTAATGCAACAAACTAAAAGCGTAGAAGAGGACTCACAAAACTATGAGTAAATAATTAATTTCAGCTTTATATATATATTGCAAGAGCAAGAGGGAGTTTTACGGCATATGAAAATATCTTTTGTCGGCACATTCATATTTTAGAGTGGCCCGATCCTATTGGCTTATGGCGCAGTTTTCATTGGCCGTTTAATTTAACTTGACATGCCTTGTCATTTTGACATATGGCCCGATCCTACTGGCTCTTCCGTTTGACTTGGCGTGCCATGTCATTTCACGCATGGCACCGAACTGGGCCTCTAGGAAGATGACATTATGGGCTTAATGAAGTGGGCTCATCACTTTAGCCCAATTAAATGGGCTAACCCAATGGATTAAGACTTATTTATTTAATCCATATATATTGGACTTATAATTAATCTAATTATATTAGCCCAATATATTTATTTGATCTCATGCCATCTGCATCAACTAGCTTGTAAGCCCTACTTGAGTAAGCTTCTTGTATGACATATGGCCCATCACATTTTGAAGTGAACTTCCCTACAGGTTTATGGGAAGTAATAATGGATCTTCGAATGGCAAGGACTTGATCTCCTACTTGAAAGAATCACGGGCGAACTCTTTTATTGAAGGCACGAGACAATCGAGCTTGATAACATTCAAGACTCTGTTGAGCTTCCAACCTCTTCTCATCAAGAGCCTCCAACTCTGCTAATCGAAGTCGAGCATTTTCTTCATTAGTGATCCCTTCTTGAATAGCCAGTCGTAATGAAGGTATTTGACGCTTGAGTGGAAAGATAGCTTCGACTCCATAAACGAGTGAATAAGGAGTCACTTGTGTTGGTGTGCGGTGAGTCGTCCTATATGCCCATAGAGCTTCTTCCATACGGTCATTCCAATCTCGTTTGGATTTGGAGACGACTTTCTTTAACAAGTTTCATAGAGTTTTGTTGAATGCCTCAGCTAGACCATTGACGCCAGCATTGTACATCAAAGAGTTACGTTGCTTGAAGCCAAAGAGATCACAAATCTTGTTCATCAACCTATTATTGAATGGCTTTCCATTATCCATTATTATGTAACGAGGAATGCCAAAGAGATAGATTATGTTTAATCGGATGAAACTTGCAACATTTTCCTTCTTTACCTCCTTAAGAGCAACAAATTCAGCCCATTTTGAGAAGTAGTCAGTTGCAGCCAAGATGTATAGGTACCCACCAGAGGACTTTGGCAGTGGTCCAACAACATCCAATCCCCAAGCGTCAAACGGCCAGGATGCCACAGTCGGGTGCAACACTTCAGGAGGTTGATGAATAAAATTCGCATGGAATTGACAAGCCTTGCATCTTCGAGCGTAGTCCAAGAAATCTTTTACCATCGTTGGCCAATAATATCCCATCCTTTTTATATGGAAGTGGAGCTTTGGTCCAACTGGGTGACCCACATACCCAGAATGTGCCTCTTGCAAAGTTTGGAGTGCTTCTTCTTTCCCTAAGCATCGCAAGAGCACTCCCTCGAATGACCTTTTGTATAGAGTATCTTTGTAGTAAAGGAAGTGAGGTGCACGACGATGGATTTTAGTCCTTCTCCTCAGATTTTCTGGAAGTATCCCATAGCTTAAGTAGTCGATAATGGGTTGTCTCCATTCTTCTTTCTCAGCTTCAGAAACAGCGACAAGATGCTTCAGTTCATTTCCTTCACCTTCAACCTCATTTGGCAGCGGTACTTCCCATTTTTGGCAAACAGTAACTTGCGCTTGATCAGGCAGGATTAACGATAAAGCTAGGGCAGCTAAAGCATCAGTCTTCTTGTTTTCTTTCCTTGGCACATGTTGAATAGTCACGTCAACAACCCATCCCATTAATATTTTAGCATAATCATGATATGGGCATAGTTCAGGTTTTTTGACCTCGTAACTATCTAAAAGCTGGTTGATCACCAACTGAGAGTCACCAAAGACTTGCAATTACAACTGCTTTATTTCGACAGCCATTTCAAGCCCAAGTATTATTGCTTGATACTCAGCAACGTTGCTAGAGTAGAGTTGCATTAACGTAAAAGAGTAGGGAAGAAGTTCACCTTGAGAAGTGACAAATACTACACCAGCACCAGCTCCTCCGCGATGTGCAGAACCATCAAAGTACATCTTCCATGGAGGTTGAACTTCAATGACCATTCCGTCCTCATCAGGCAGTTCATCAGTTAGCTCCCAATCATCAGGTATAGGGTGATTTGCCAAGAAGTCTGCCAATGTTTGTCCTTTTACAGCCTTTTGAGGGATGTACAAAATCTCGAATTGTTAAAATTGGAGATACCATCTCGCTAGTCGATCACTAAGAACAGGTTTTGACATCACGAACTTGATGGGATTTGCTTTAGAAACAAGACAAACAACATGAGCTTGAAAGTAGTGCTTCAACTTTTGAATTGAAAAGACTAGCGCCAAACACAACTTTTCAATTGGCGAATAATTTAGCTTGTTTGGTTTCATCGTCCTGCTCAAGTAGTAAAGAGAGTTTTCTTTCCCCTCACTATTTTCTTGGGCCAACATCTCTCCAACAGACCTTTCTTGTGCTGAAATATATAGTATCAACGACTTTCCAAGTATATGGGCTGCTAAAACCGGAGGCTTCATCAACTGGGATTTAATGCTCTTAAAGGCATTGCTACACGCTTGGTCCCATTTGAAAAAGACACTTTTCTTCATAAGGCGGCTGAATGGTTGGCACCTCCTAGATAGGTTTGAGATGAATCTCCTAAGGTACGCTAACTTTCCTTGCAGAATTTTTAATTCGTGAATATCCCGAGGCTCATATATTTTTAAGATTGCATCTACTTTGGCTTGATCAACTTCAATCCCTCGATGTCGGACAATGAAACCAAGGAACTTTTCGGAAGTAACTCCAAAGGCGCATTTCAATGGATTCATCCTAAGTTGGTTCCTATGGAGCAATTCAAACACCATTCTCAAGTCTTTCAAGTGGTCGCCCCTCTTTCTTGATTTTACCACCAAGTCGTCCACATAGCATTCGACAGTTTTGTGGAGAAGGTCGTCAAAAATATTCTACATAGCCCTTTGATAAGTAACACCAGCGTTCTTCAAGCCAAAAGGCATTACCCTATAGCAATAAATACCTTTGGGGGGTGCGGAATGCAGTAAGCTCTTCATCTTTTGGTGCCATGCAAATTTGGTTATAGCCTGACGAACCATCCATAAACGACATTGCCTCATACCCAGTAGCAGCATCGATCATCAGCTATGGAATAGGAAGCGGGAATTCATCTTTGGGACACGCATTGTTGAGATCCCTGAAGTCAACGCACACTCGAATCTGGCCATTTTTATTCCTTACAGGGACAATACTTGAAACCCATGTTGGGTATTTAACTTCACGAATAAAGCAAGCTTCGATGAGTTTGTTAACTTCAATTTCAATCAAGGGAACCAAGTCCGACCTAAAGCACCTTTGGGCTTGTTTAACAGGGCGAGCACCATTCTTGACGGTAAGGTGATGGATTTCTACTTTCGGGTCCAAGCCAGGCATCTCTTTGTAGCTCCAAGAAAAGACATCCCTGAACTCTTTTAGTAACTCAATATAAGTGCTTTCTTCATCAACTTCTAGTAAAGCACTTAGGTAGCTGGGTCTTGGTTCTTCATCGGTGCCAATGTTAACTTTTTTTAAGGCATCAACTATAGTCTTCACTCCTTCTTCAAGTTCATGTGGAGCATCTTCCGCATCTTCATATTCTTGAGAGTCCCCATCGTTGAAGGATATATGATAACACGGTGAAATATCCTCAAATTCTGCATTATCCTCCATTGAAAATGGAACACCATTCTCTCCTTGTACAGTAACATGATACGAAGAACCCACACTTTCTTCATCTTCATCGCGTTACTTAGTGTAGACCACAATATATGGCTTTACCTTCAGTACTTCTTTGCATGAAACCACAAGTTTTGTTTGTCGCCTCATTCTAGAAGGAACCAAACTTTGGAAATCCTTAGAGATCTTCTGGATTTTGGGCGAAGCGGGAATTCTTATGCTTTGAAAATTTCTCTGGAACTTGTTCCCCTTCTTTAATGGACCCAATCTCTCAAACACTGAAGTCCTCACAGTTGATTTTCCAAGTCGATCAAAGACAGAAGGCTTGTTAGAAGCGGCAGATTCATCTTCTACAGTGATATAATTGCTGCTCGCCCTTCTTATGGAGATGCGCACTGGTGACGGTTGCTTGTATCCCAAACCTTCACGTGGTTCTATCGTTGCAACTTCTGATGGTAGCTTCCCTAACTTTGATGGCTCATTAGGATTGTATCCAGCTTTTGCAAATAGCCTATAAGCGTTAGGATCAAAACCTTCATCTGTTCGCTTTTTAGGGAGTGCCACATTCTACAAACGATTTTGGGCCACAAACCCTACAAGCGGTATTGAGGACGACTTTACTGCCTCAATTTGTTTGACGGAAGAGTTAACCCCTTTAGCATGTTAGTTTGGAGATTAGATGATTCACCTTCATCTTTCTTCTTTTTAGGGACGTATTGGAGAGGAGGAGTTACTTTCTTGCCGTGAGACACAATGTTCCCTTTATGAGACTTATTTTGGTTGGGGTGTACCTTCTCAGTAATGGCTTTGGTTTAGTCGACAACCACCTCAGCTCTCTTAGTCGTGGACTCGTCATCCTTGTCATTCATGAGATCATCAGCTTTTAGCTCCTTTACAATGCGGTTCTTCAAGTAGAACTTTGTATCAGCGAAGTGTGACTCAGCCTCGGTGAATGGCTCGTCATCAGCAATTATCTTCTTCTCGACTCCACCTTCATCGTATTTCAAACATTGATGGTAGGTAGATGGAACACTTTATTTTCATGTATCCAAGGCCTTCCAAGCAAAACGTTGTATGAAGTCTTTGCATCGATCACATGAAGCCATGCACTTGATTGCATATCTTCAATGGCGATTCCCATCCTGATCACGCCCATGGCTCTTTTTTTCCCTTGGTTGAATCCTTGGATCATCACACGAATTTCTAAGAGTTCGTTCATGGGAATACCAAGTTCTTTCACAGTGCGAATTGGCAAAATGTTCACTTAGGATCCTCCATCAACCAAAATTCAATTTACCCTTTCATCACGTATATAGCCAACTAGGTACAATGGGCGGTTATGAAGAGTGTCACCTAGCAGAAGATCGTCATTTATGAACGTGACTTTTTCCTCACAAGTATTAACTTCTTGAGGAGTGGACTCGATGAGCTTTTCCGAAGATGGTGCCAATGGTAGGTCATCGCTCTTTTCTTCTCCTTCGTCAGCATGGCAACAGGAAGCATCAATACCCCTATGGGAAATCTTCATGCGGAACCAACTTGGTAAAAACTCCTCCAAGGTCACTAGATGTCATGGCTTTTGAGGGTGATGTACCTCCACTTTTGCTTTCTTTAAGTGCTTAACTGGATTCCATCTCCTTGGTCTTTTTACCATCATTTTCCTTGTTGGTTGTTCTACTGATAATTTTCGTGGGCTCCTTCTGTATTGCCTACGACGAGTCACCAACGTCCAACCTTCATCATCCTCAGGTTGATCGTCTTCAACTTTGTTGTTCTCCAGTAATTATTCATCTTTACTTTCTTTAAAACTACATAATTCGTTTGGACTGAATGGACCAAATGTGATAGAGACTTGGTTTGCGCTTGCTTTTTCATCTTCAAGCACGACATCTTTTCACGAGCTAAGTCCATAACTTTGTCCTTGAAGACAAAGCACTTCTCCATAGAGTGGCTCACAAGTCGATGATATTTGCAGTAATTTGGGTCATGAGTTTTCCCAGCTTCATTTGGCCGCTTCATCTACGGAAGCTCAATGAGATTTAACTCGAGGAGTTCTTCGAAAATGGATGGCACATCAAAATCTAGAAATGGGTACTCTTTCTCTTGCATTTCGTTTAGAGTCAACTTTCCACTTGGCTTATCTTGTAACGAAGTGGATTTCATACTCTACTTCTTGCTCACCTTCATCGTGAACTTCACAGGTGATGTGTTGACATTCATAGCTTCTTTGTTTTCAGATCTTGATACAAACTTGCTCCATTTTCTGACTTCTTGCTTGTCGTTCCCTTTGCGAGGTTCATAGATAGGCAGCCTTTCATTTCCAGCGGAGGCCATGCTCAATTCCATGTCATGGGCACGAGTTCCAAGTTCTTCAAATGTTCTAGGCTTGATACCTTGAAAGATGTAGCGCAATCCCTAATGCATGCCTTGGATGCACATCTCTATGGCAGAAGCTTCACTAAGCCTATCTTTACAATTGAGGCTTGCGTTCCTCCAACGATTGATAAAGTCGATAACTGGTTCATCCTTCCGTTGACGAGTATTTGTGAGTTCCACGATGCTCACAGTGCGCCTTGTTCTATAAAAGCAATTAAGGAACTCTTGATCTAGTTGATCCCAGCTATCAATAGATCCCACCTCGAGTTCTGTATACCATCAAAAGCATTTCCTTTTAGCGAGCGGATAAACTATTAGACAAGGTAATATCCATAAGTCCCAGCGTTGTTGCATGTCTCAACGAAGTGCGCCACATGTTACTTTGGATTTCCTTTACCATCAAACTGTTGAAACTTTGGAGGTTAATAGCCAGCAGTCATCTTCAACATATCGACCCTTGCAGTGTATGGCTTTGCATATGTAAGGGAGGACTTGGCAGCAACTTTATATTTATTCTTAATCGCTCCTTCAATGAACTCCTTCAGTTGATCGATGGGAATCATCCCTTTAGATGAGACGGGGATAGCCTTAGCGGATGCTACTCGTATCGGGGGAGAATCAATCTCTAGAACTTCTGGGAGCTTGCCAGGTGCATGGGTGGATTCTTCTTTCATCAAGATTCCTACCCTGTCTGTTAGCTTGTCAATTCTAGTATCTTGATTTTGCATGCACTTGGTCAAGCCAGCGATTGCTTCTGTCAAGTTCGCTAACTGCTCTTCCACAGAAGAAGTGTTTGTCACCATGGCTTGCATGATTGTTGTAGATGATGGGGAGTAGCATGGATTGTCACACAGATTGATTCTCGAATGGCTCACACTATGTGGTATAAGTGGGGAGGATCCATAACTAGAAGCATCATCATCTTCCTTCACAGCCGAGTTCTTGGATCCGAAGAGGTCAAGCAGAGCAAGAGTTTTCTTGATCTTTTCAGCAACATTGCTTCCTCATTCGGGTACATTTGTGGAAGATCTTGCTCCTTTTGAGGATGAAGATCTGAAAATAGGGGTTGATGCGGACGACACTTGGGGTGCTTGTTGTCCTAACGAGCTTGCTTTTCTCCTCGTAACTGGTCCAAAGCTTCCAAAGGTAACATCGAGGATGCTTTTCACATTAACATAGAACCTGGAATTAGCAGCCTTGGTAGAAGTTGAATTGGAGTTGATTTTCTTTGAAGCCATTTCAATGTTTTTGAACTTTGATGATTGAAAAGTTAAGATGAGAGGTAGAGATTGTCTCACTGGGCGTGCCAGAATTTGTAGATAATAAATTTGCGTCAAGAAAATAATCGAGACTAAAAAATATTGCAACAATCATAGTATTTGATTTCAAATATTTGAGTGTACAATCTCTATGAATCCTCTGATTCTTCTTTCCAATAGTAAATAAATTCAAGGGCCTTTGAGATTGATCTTGAAGCTATATTTGTTTCCACGAACAATGATCTTGAATTCAACTAGCACGAACTTTGCTTTGAACTCGTGCTCCATGAATCTTGACTTGTTCTTCGTTCTTGAGCTTGAACTTGATTTTTTGAGCTTGAACTTGATTTCTTGTGCTTGAAATTCTTCGTTCTTGAGCTTGAACTTGATTTCTTGAACTTGAAACTTGTGGAGGAATTTGTAGTGTTTGATCCACGAGCTCTTTCTTGCTTCTTGTTATAACTTCTGGTGTCTTTTTTGGGTTTTGAAGACCCCTATTTATAGTTGTGGGAGGAGAGAGTTGTGATGAGAATAAACTCTTTCCGACCAATTAAATTAAAGAGTGACAAGGCCGCATTTGATTGGCCAGAACATGTCACTTGTACATATGGCGCAGTTTCATTGGCCATTTAATTTGACTTGGCATGCCTTGTCATTTTGACATGTGGCCCGATCCTATTGGCTCTTCCGTTTGACTTGGCGTGCCACATCAATTCACGTGTGGCACCGAACTGGGCCTCTAGGAAGATGACATCTTGGGCTTAATGAAGTGGGTCCATCACTTTAGCCCAATTAAATGGGCTAGCCCAATGGATTAAGACTTATTTATTTAATTCATATATATTGGACTTATAATTAATCCAATTATATTAGCCCAATAAATTTATTTAATCCAATATATCTTGAATTTAAAATATAGTCCCAATTATTTTACGGATTTAATTCCTATAAAATTTATATGCCTACATGCATAATGCATCATTTTTTATCTAGTTAATGAAAATTAATCAAGTAATCAAATATTCAAAATTGTTAGACTTTTTATTTCTCAAAAAAAAAATTAGAACTTGGAATTTCGATGACCATGATTCTTTCTTCAAATCAGCCTTATCACACCAAGGAGCTATAATTTCTCTTCCCCAATTACTAAATGGGTTTTAGACAAAGGTAACATACCAACGAAGAAACATAAAAGAAGTGAAATCAAATTAAAGTGGGACTTAGAGGAAAGTGTAAGAAGGAATTAATATATTTATCAAAATGATGGACTTTAATATTGCTTTGTTCCTCTACTTTCCTGAAATGATCCAGATGTAATGCAACAAACTAAAAGCGTAGAAGAGGACTCACAAAACTATGAGTAAATAATTAATTTCAGCTTTTTGTATATAT
>AWOL01S0021715.1:0-26677 GCA_000715115.1 Nicotiana otophora | reverse complement strand
TTATATATATATATATATATATATATATGTTGCAAGAGCAAGAGGGAGCTTTACGGCATGTGGAAATATCTTTTGTCGGCACATTCATATTTTAGAGTTATTTATGTTAGGAAAAATTTTAAGACAAAGTTTTTAAATACTTCAGTAGAATTGTCATGTAATCATGTTTCTCGTGAGGAATCTTGGGATATGTTCGAAAGATAGCTAAAGAAGAAAGAGTCAAATATCAATAAAAAGAAGAAGAAAGGGATGCTAGTTAAAGTTCCAACTGAACTTACATGTGGAATCTTTTGCTTTTATATGAAATAATTTCACTCCTGAAGGTCAAGTCAAATTTCATAAAAGTTTTTGCATAATGTCCACATATTATTAACCTCTCCGTGTAGAAAAATAAGTATGGCATTCGTAATAGTACATGGTTTTAAATGCATAATTTGACAAATATTAATTTTTCTGAATTTAAAATAGCATTTACATACTTCAAAGTTCAAACTACGTTAAAAAATGTATCATAACTCTAGTACTTCAATTTTTTGCTAAATCTATTGTCTAATAAAATTATTATTTGACTGACCAAAAAGTAAATAGAACTCCATCACCACTAAGAAAATAGTAAAAATCTAACCTATGAATAATTCGTAAGTGTTCATTTTTTAAAAAAATAAAATAAAACAAGAAATTGTTCATTCTTGAACATATCAACATCATGCATATGCACTATCTTATATCATTGAAAGATTATTGTATACATAGTAGATTCCATAAGAAGAAATACGTTAGAAAAATAGAAAAGAAAGAGCATTGTCATAATGCAGATTCAAGCAGTAGAAGTAATACCATTGGAAACCAATGTTCAACTCTTTAATTCTAGATATTATACCATGGACTATTGACATAGAGTTCTAAACAAAAATCCTACCGAATCATCGTTAATTTGCTTATAGAAGTATCACGACCCAGAATCCGACTAGTCGTGATGACATCTAATCCAACCCGCTAGGTAAGCCAATTATCAACTATTTAATTCCAATGAATTTAAGCAACTTAAGTAAAGACAAATCTTAATCTTATACATTCCCCAAGAATTGGTAGTACAAACCATGATCTTCTAAGATTTTGAATTTACAAAGCTGGTGTGAAATAAATTATATCATCTGTTTAAATATACATGAACAGATTAATAATTCTAAAGTTACCAAGAACAAGAGGCAGTTGTGACTGGATCGCAGGTATATCTTCAATGCTAGTTCTCGCCATGCACAGCAACATCAGTATCCAAAATCTGCACGCAAGGTTGCAGAAGTGTAGTATGAGTACAACCGACCTTATACACTCAATAAGTAACAAACCTAACCTTAGGTTAAAAGTAGTGACGAGCTTGTACCAAGGTCAGAGTCCACACCAATATCCAGTAACATCTCATAACAGTAAAATTGAAGCAACACAAAGAATAAGTAAATAATAAAATGCTCACTTCGTTCATAGTTCCGGAAAGATAAACATTTTCTTTTCAAGCATAATAGTAAAACTCAATTCTTTTCACTGAAATCACCAAAATATGAGTAAGTCTAAAAGCTGTGATTTTTTCCAAAAACATTCTTCCATAATAGGAAATTTCATTTTTCAAATGGAATGAGGAAAGTACATCTCTATGCCTACATGTCAATGTGCATGCCAATGCAATACAACATAGTGATAAAACCATATGCATACTCTTAGAGTATCAATTCACTCAGTCCTCCCAGTTACTCAATCCTCTCAGTCACTCAGTCCTCCCAATCTCTCAATCCTCACAGTCACTCATGCCTCACAGTCACTCAATCCTCCCAAATCACTCGGCACTCGCACTCAGTAGGTACCTGCGCTCACTGGGGGTGTGTACAGACTCCGAAGGGGATCCTTTAGCCCAAGCGCTATAATCTGTACGGACAACTCACGTGCTATAATAAGTCAATCTGGCCTGTTGCGTCGTACAAATCGATCCCATAATAATAAGGTATATAAAGCCAATATGGCATGCTGCGGCGTGCAGCCCGATCCCATAATTATCCTCACAGTCAGGCCCTCGGCCTCACTCAGTCATCAATGTCTCCAGTCTCTCGGGCTCACAATGTCATAAAACTAGCCCAAAATGATGATATGATGAATCAATAAATAGCAGCAGAGATTGAGAGATGATATCAAATGAATGAACATGAGTGAGTATGAATTTACAATTTAAACAAATAAATCGACAGTAGAAATGACCTCCGTGGGTCCAAATAATACCAACATTTGCCTCAACATGATTTTTAATATGATTCTCAGCTCAATTTCTTTAACACATAAAACTACACAGGGAATGCCAAGATTATTTGACTACCAAATTCCACGAAATCAATTACGTCACAATTTCTTTGGTGCACGCCCACACGCCCGTCACCTAGCATGTGCGTCACCTCCAAGCAATTCACATAATACATATATTTGGGGTTATAAACCCTCAGCTCTAAGATTAGAAGAGTTACTTACCTCGAACAAGACGAATTCAATTCCGAGCAAGATCAAAATGCTCCAGAAATTCCATTCGACGTGTATCAACTCCTGGATGGCTCGAATCTAGGCACAATATGTTTGATTCAGTCCACATAATTTATAGGAATTAATTCTATATCAAAATACTAATATTTTCCCACAAAATCCGAAATTACACTTCAAACATCGTCTGTGGGGCCCATGTCTCGGAATCTGACGAAACTCACAAAATCCGATAACTCGTCCAATTACAAGTTCAACCATACTAATTTCACTAAATTCCGACTCCAAATCGATGTTCAAAACTCAAAATTTCATATTATGAACTTTAGGCCAACACCCCCAATTTCCTCTTTAAATTCATCAATCAATTGCTAAAAATGAAGATAGATTCATGGAATATAATCACAAGGGAGTCAAGAACACTTACGCAAAGTTGTGTGGAAATACTCCTCTCCAAAATCGCCCAAACCGAGCTCCAAAATGAGAAATATCTCGAAAACCCTCGTTTTTAACACTGCCCGGGCATTTCCGCACCTGTGGTGCCTGGGCTCGCACCTGCGCATCCGCTTTTGCGGACGAAACTGCGCGCTTGCGGACAGATCCAGCCTTCCAAATCCTCACATCTGCAGCGCCCTTCTCGTATCTGCGGGCTCGCAGATGCGCATTTCCCTTCGCACTTGCGTTCGCCCTTGTCCCACATCTGCGCCAACCCTGCCGCACATGCGGCATCGAACCTGCGACCATGACCCCCGCAGGTGCGATCACACCAGAGGCAGCAATTCCAGCATTTTCTAAGTTCGAATTTGATCCGTTAACCATCCGAAACTCACCCGAGGCTCCCGGGACCTCAACCAAATACACCAACAAATCCTAAAACATACCATGGACCTACTCGAGGCCTCGAATCACATCAAACAATATCAAAACAACGAATCGCGCCTCAAATCAAAATCAGTGAACTTTGAACTTTCAAATTCTATATCTTGTGCCAAAACACATCAAATCAATCCGGAATGACTTCAAATTTTGCACGCAAGTCATAAATGACATAACGAAGCTATTCTTATTTTCAGAATTGGATTTCAACCCCGATATCAAAAAGTTAACTCCCCGGTCAAACTTCCAAACTTATATTTTTATTTTAGCCATTTCAAGCCTAATTTAGCTACGGGCTTCCAAATAATTTTTCGGATACGCTCCTAAGTCCAAAATCATCATATGGAGTTATTGGAATCATCAAAACTCTATTCCGGAGACGTTTACACATAAGTCAACATCCGGTCACTTTTTTAACCTAAGCTTTAAGCCATGGATTTCATTCTTCCAAACTAACTCTGAAATACCTGAAAACTAAAACCGATTCACACAAGTCATAATACATTGTATGAAGGTATTAAAGACTTCAAATAGTATAAAGGAGAATAAATGCCCAAAATGACTGGTCGGGCCATTACATTCTCCCCCACTTAAACATGCGTTCGTCCTCGAACATGCCAGGAGTTATTTCCAAGCCATCGAATCACTATTCCTCCTTACCACGCACATACCCGGGGGTGATCCCACGCCACCCTATTCCATATAGGTCTGACAACACAACACAATTGAAGATCATTACTTTAACCTTAGTCCGTGAAACCCTTGGAATTCAGTTCCTAACATTCTGAATTTCTTATAAGACCCGAATCTCACATTTACACACTGTATAAGTCTGAACAAGCTGCATCGATCCATAACCATAATCACGAATACAATCACATAACATACTACACTACTTGCATGCTCGTAGCACCATTCTCGATCACAGTAACTACTCCAAAACCAACCCGGTACTGATATTAAACCCAATATCAAACAAAACCTCGTTTCAAAACCTTCGTGCACTACCAATAATGAAAGGAATAATCAAAAACTCATAGCCACTCATCAGATCAACTAGCCATGGAGCTCTCTCACCCCAACCAGAACCATAATCCTCTCCTAAGCCGACTATCAATATTATCCTCCTGAATATACCGTAATCAAATCTGATAGTACCCATTCTAGGTCCAACGACCTTATATTATTAAACACAACTATCCCACAGACACGCCACATCAATATAACTCCAGGCACAACTGCGCAATCCGTGTACCCAAATATGGGAGATGTCTCAAGGAAGAGAACCATATTGCAAGTTCAACAAGCACCACCACAACCACAATGTCACAACTAACTCCTCAAATTTCATGAAGAGGATAACCGTAGGCGCATGTGCACAATTGTAGAGGAAGAAAATTAATGAATCAGATAAATTATCATAGAAATAAAATTCCCACACACGGCACGAATAACTCACGTGCCAATAATATGAATCACCCGGCATGGTCACAGGCCTCCAGTCCTAGCATATCATACAGGAGCAATTAAACAAGTACACTTGTATATGATAATAAAATAAGATTCTCATGCTCCTGTACTGGTATAAATAACACGCCATAGTGTAAGCATGTGCAAAGTCTGCTATCAGACTTCAAATCGGCAATTTAACGCAGAAATAGTAACTACCCCGTTTATTCAGGGAATTGGCCTCTTTATAATTTCAAGTTTAGCCCAGATAGTTCTCAACAAAGGTAAGAACACGAGAAACATTATAACTTTATGCTTAACAGTCAACTCTAGGCATATCATAGCCTAAGCATTCTTTCGAGTATAAATACCTGCCCCAATGCCCGCACATTGGCTCAAAACTCACATATATGCACATTTATAGCGCGTAGCTATCACAAATAATTAACGCAACTAGTGCCTCCACTGAGTTAAAATAAAATACTCACCTCAAATAGGCTGCAACCTGAAATAATATACTTCTGAGGACTTCCAGTCTCCAAATTCATCGAACACATGAATCACCGTACCTGATCCCAACTCCAACACTAGAATGACTAACACATCTTCCATTCACGATAATCCCATGAGGATTCATAATTCTTCCATGCCACATAGCAATAATTTGAATATAAGCAGACTATCAACCAAGTGAGTATTGCAATATTGATGAACATCCGTTAGTCAAAACACAACGCGCCTTCTGAAATGCGCACCCTTCTTAGGAATTACCGAGCAGTTATAACATTCATCGAAATATCTGAAACTGACCATGTTGTCCAACATTCGTTACCTTCTCTTCCAGACTGAACTGTCACCTTGTACATGTAAATCCTAATTCCGCATAACACACCACATCTATTATGCCATCATGTGACAAGCACAAGAATCTCATTATCAACTCTGAGTCACCAGTAAATTACATACCCGGTTAGTTAGAAACCTTATTTTTGCTTTCTTCCATGAGGAAATCACAATACACAACACGTTTCCCACATTATAGAAAATATCTGGTTCAAACCAGGGTAGAAACCAGCAAGAACACTTTGAAATCCATCTGCACATAACCAAGCTATTAGACTAAATTACTCTAACTCGACCAAACCACGTAGGTCACCAAAACCTAAGAATATTGCCACCAAAACATTTGTAGAGTCTCATCACATCATAATTACCCCTATAAATACCACAACCGAAACACCCACTCTGAAAATACCTTATTTGAGTATAAGGCCGTTTCATTCACCTTCTTGATATCGAAATATAGAATCCATAATGATATACAAAAATGCCACAAGTCTCGACACCATCCAACTTAAATCTCAGATTTTAGCCATAGACAAATCCGCCAAAACTTCTCAATTGTTACATATTAATCTTGAAGCCATTAGAACTTTCTCGAAAGTCGTCCACTCTGCTCAAATATCAATTGCACCGCCCAAACGGTCCGAAAGACACATGCCCCATTAGCACAACAACACCCAAAGAAGTACCCCTGCCTTAACACCACCAATCAAATTCATACTATGTGCGCACTACATCCTTCACAAATAACAACTCACTCATACAACACCAACCATAAAATTCTTCTCAGGTCCATACAACACCAACCATAAAATACCTCAATCATCCGCTAATCTCGCACTCATTCTCTTGACAGTCAAGTCAACTTTTTCAACTAGATTCAAATTCAAATCTCAACACATATAACCCGCTGATAGAAAAGAAACTCTCCAATCAACATTATAAGAAACACACCTACATAGATTACTCTGCAGGAGATAACCCACCTACTTAGCCTCAAATTGGCATCTTGTTATACCCTTTTGCATCCACAATTACTACACAATCACTTAATCTTCCTGAGTCCAAACTCAATAACAAGACATGAAAATCTAATTCTCTCCACAATTAAACTGCATGACAGATCCTTCAACACACTCAAAATTCGAGATTGTATGTCACATCAAACAAAAATCAAGCACCCAATGGCCCTCTTTACATTCCGAGGAAACACTTCTCGTCATATTCAACCCATCTTAATACATCCCGCAATCGCATCATCCTTATCATATAGCCATTCGATCGCTCATCGAGCTATAAATCTTCCACTCATAGGGATACTATTAGACATATGAGTCCAAATATATAAGTCACAACCGAAGCTATCGAGCCTAAGCTACGGTCCAAACCTGGCCTCAAGTCCTCCAGACTGGCCTATCACCAAAACACATAATACACATCTCGCACATCATCCCTGAAATCACAAGCCGGTGATATACAGCCGATACCAAATGCTCACATGCGCACACGAATGCGTGGAAGGAATTCAAAGAGTTATATTTCAAGCTGAATCAATTCCGCACGATAAGGAAAGAAAGATGGAAAATTATCCTAAATGCCCTGTAGCCTCTCAAAGATAAGTATAGACGTCATCATACCGATCCGCAAGACTCTACTAGACACTTGCTCATGACTCGTAGAACCTATAAACCTAGAGCTCTGATACCACCTTGTCACGACCTAGAATCCGACTAGTTGTGATGGCACCTAACCCAACCCGCTAGGTAAGCCAATTATCAACTATCCAATTCCAATGAATTTAAGCAATTTAAGTAAAGAAAAATCTTGATCTTATACATTTCCTAAGAACTGGTAGTATAAATCATGAGCTTCTAAGATTTTGAAATTACAAAGCTGGTGTAAAATAAATTACATCATCTATTTGAAATATATATGAACAGATTAATAATTCTAAAGTTACCAAGAACAAGAGGCAGTTGTGACTAGATCGCAGGTACATCTTCAATGCAAGTTCTCGCCATGCACAACAACATCAGCATCCAAAATCTACAGGCAAGGTGCAGAAGTGTAGTATGAGTACAACCGACCCCATGTACTCAATAAGTAACAAACCTAACCTTAGGTTGAAAGTAGTGACGAGTTTGTACCAAGGTCAGAGTCCACACCAATATCCAGTAACATCTCATAACAGTAAAATTAAGGCAACACAAAGAATAACTCAATAATAAAATGCTCAGCTCGTTCATAGTTCCGAAAAAATAAATATTTTCTTTTCAAGTATAATAGTAAAAACTCAATTCTTTTCACTAAAATCACCAAAATATGAGTAAGCCTGAAAACTGTGATTTTTCCCAAAAACATTCTTCCACAATAGGAAATTTCATTTTTCAAATGGTATGAGGAAAGTACATCTCTATGCCTATATGTCAATATGCATGCCAATGCAATACAATATAGTGATAAAACCATATGCATACTCTCAGAGTATCAATTCATTCAGTCCTCCCAGTCACTCAATCCTCTCGGTCACTCAGTCCTCCCAATCTCTAAATCCTCACAGTCACTCAATTCTTCCAAATCACTCGGCACTCGCACTCAGTAGGTACCTGCGCTCACTGGGGGTGTGTACATACTCCAGAGGGACTCCCTCAGCCCAAGCGCTATAATCTGCACGGACAACTCACGTGCTATAATAAGCCAATCTGGCCTGTTGCGGCGTGCAGCTCGATCCCATAATAATAAGGTATATAAAGCCAATATAGCATGTTGCGGCATGCAGTCCGATCCCATAATTATCCTCACAATCAGGCCCTCGGCCTCACTCAGTCATCAATATCTCCAGTCTCTCGGACTCATAATGTCATGAAACTAGCCCAAAATGATGATATGATGAATCAATAAATTGCAGCAGAGACTAAGAGATGATATGAAATGAATGAACATGACTGGGTATGAATTTACAATTTAAACAAATAAATTGACAGTAGAAATGACCTCGTGGATCCCAATAATACCAACATTTGCCTCAGCATAATTTTTAATATTATTCTCAGCTCAATTTCTTTAACACATAAAACTACACAGAGAATGCCAAGATTATTTGACTACAAAATTCTACGGAACCAATTACGTCATAATTTCTATGGTGCATGCCCATACACTCGTCACCTAGTATGTGCGTCACCTCCAAACAATTCACACAATACGTATATTCAGGGTTTATACCCTCAGCTATAAGATTAGAAGAGTTACTTACCTCGAATAAGACGAATCCAATTCCGAGCAAGATCAAAATGCTCCAGAAATTCTATTCTGCGCGTATCAACTCCTGGACAGCTCGAATCTAGCCACAATAAATTTGATCCAGTCCACACAATTTATAGGAATTAATTCCATATCAAAATACTAATATTTTCCCACAAAATTCGAAATTACACTTCAAACATTGCTCGTGGGACCCACATCTCGGAATCCGATAAAACTCACAAAATCCGACAACTCATTCAATTACAAGTTCAACCATACTAATTTCACTCAATTCCGACTCCAAATCAATGTTCAAAACTCGAAAATTCATATTATGAACTTTAGACCAACACCCTCAATTTCCTCTTTATATTCATCAATCAATTGCTAAAAATGAAGATAGATTCATGTAATATAATCACAAGGGAGTTAAAAACACTTACCCCAAGTTGTGTGGAAAAATTTCTCTCCAAAATGACCAAAATGAGAAAAATCTCGGAAACCCTCATTTTTAACACAGCCCAGGTATTTCCGCACCTACGGTGCTTGGGCTCGCACATGCGCATTCGCTTTTGCGGACGAAAATGCGCTCATGCGGACAGAGCCAGCCTTCCAAATCCTCGCATCTGCGGCGCCCTTCTCACATCTACGGGATCGCAGATGCGCGTTCCCCTTCGCACCTGCGTTCGCCCCAGGCCAGCCTCAGTCCCGCATCTGCGCCAACCCTGCCGCACCTGCGGCATCGCACCTGCGGCCAAGACCCTCGCAGGTGCGATCACACTAGAGGCAGCAATTCCAGCATTTCCTAAGTCCGAATTTGATCCGTTAACCATCTGAAACTCACCCGAGGCCCCCGGGACCTCAACCAAATACACCAACAAGTCCTAAAACATACCACGGACCTACTCGAGGCCTCGAATCACATCAAACAACATCAAAAAGACAAATCGCACCTCAAATCAAAATCTATGAACTTTGAACTTTCTAATTCTGTATCTTCTGCCGAACCATATTAAATCAATCCGGAATGACTTCAAATTTTTCACACAAGTCATAAATGACATAACGAAGTTATTCCCATTTCCATAATCAGATTTCGACCCCGATATCAAAAAGTCAACTCTCCGGTCAAACTTCCAAACTTAAATTTCTATTTTAGCCATTTCAAGCCTAATTTAGCTACGGGCTTCCAAATAATTTTTCGGTCACTCTCCTAAGTCCATAATTATCATACGGAGCTAATAGAATCATCAAAACTCTATTCCGGGGTCGTTTACACATAAGTCAACATCATGTCACTATTTTAACCTAAGTTTTAAGCCTTGAATTTCATTCTTCCAAACTAACTACGAAATACCTGAAAATCAAAACCGACAATTCACGCAAGTCATAATACATCGTATGAAGGTATTCAAGACTTCAAATAATAAAAAGGAGCATAAATGTCCAAAACGACCGGTCGGATCGTTACAAAAAGCTAAGCTCTAAGTTCTTGTCTGCCTCAACATTCTTAGGACCAGGGATGCAAATCTTATGTCATTCACTCTGAACTTTGATTTGATTCCACACCTACTACATAGTAAAGTCTCCTTATGTTGCAGTCTCCTAATCATACTTGCAGTTTTAACCCTAATCTATGCTTTCATTTCTAGAGAAAGTTTTAAAGGTATACATTTATTCAAATTCAAATTCAAAAGAGATCCTCCAACGGTTATGGAAAAAATACGAATAAGATCACATTAATCTTTTAAGAGAAAGTCTTGTCGTTTGTTGTATCTTGGGGGTTAATATTTAATTACCTTTAGGACAATACAAGTTCATGCGTCAAAGCAATTTTTTTATAATAAAATCTAGATGAATTGCTTAAATTAATTGCTTTTCCAAGTAATTACAGTTCTAACTGCAGAAAATTGGAGGTTGTTAACTCTTAGTTTTGGATATTCTAACTCATTTCCATTGTTAATGCATAACACGAATAGATAAGATATCACTTCACTCTTCCACGCTCTCTCTCAGTTAGTACTTAACTTCTGTCCAGAATTATTGTAATCTTTAATTATATAATTGTTGTAACAGAGTTGACCAATCACAAGGATTAGTTACGTACCTTCTCTCTAACTGTATTTAGTTGCATATTATATTCTGTGTCAATTTATAGATTGTTGAGGGGTACAAATTATTTTAATTACCTTGTACTACACAAGTGCCATACGTCAATTTACTTTGGTATAATTTGTTATGGTGGAAGAATCACAACTAAAATTAACAAAATAGAGAAAACACATACACCTGATAGCAATCAGATTGTCTATAACGCCTTTCTAAGACCAGTAAACCTTATTAAGTGGCCTAATCTTCTGGCGAAAATAATTTTTTTAAATTAATTTCTTAAAGGATTTTCTGTTTACATTTAGTAAATAAACGTCATATATCTATTATTTAATGTATGTAATAGTTGATGATCATTGAGATAATCTTTTTTTAATCTTCATGAACTCAAACATACGAAGAGAGAAGACGAAACCCGGCAAAATTTAAACTCTAATCATCTCCAAATTATAAAAATTTCACATAAAATTTCACATAGATAGACGGATTAGTTGCAGGCAGAAACTATGACATAAAGTAGAAGAGAAAAAAAACAATAAAAAGAAATGACTGATGAAAGAAGATGGGCATATTGGTGAAGTAGTAAGAGGTCAAAAGAAAAAACTAAAGGTCAAACTTGAAGATTAACGGAGAAGATCAAGAGGGAGGAAAAATCGCCAAAGATTTCAATTGTTTAAAGAGAACGAAAAACATTATGGTAACTCTTCAACAGGCCCTCTTCAAACACATGACTTGATGGTTTGTGACTGTTTGAAAAGGTTTTCTTTTAGCGTCTAGGCTCCTCTTTTTCTTTTTCTTTTTCTTTTTTTTGCTTAATTGTAAGGTCCCTTTTTATTATAAAAAGTTAATTAAAACTATAAGGATAATATATGAATGAGAAAATCACAACACCATCATAAATGATGAAACAAGTTGAAACTTTTATTGACACTGACATATTTAGATTAAAACTAATGATATCTTTTTACCTAAACACATCGAAACTCCATCGTAAAATGTTTCACGGTGTTGTTCGTCGAGGAGGGTGTGAAAATTAACGTTGACTTCCATTTTTGGGCATTGACTTAAAAGAACTCTTACGAACTATAATATGTGGCTATGGGCTTGTCACCTCTTTTTTGTTTTTCACTATGGATCCTATGCTATTATATACGGGTTGTAGCTTTAATTTTTCATTTTCGTTTTGTGAATGAAATACAAAAAGGAAAAGTTGTGACTATTAACAAAAAACATGACGCGTTGGCTTGATTTTTTTTTAGAATTTTATTTAGATTAGTTAAATTTTTAAGAAGTGTATTTTGGTAATTCAACTTTTAGGTTTAGGACTTATGTTTATTAATATCACTAAAATTTAAAGATTAATCAATTAGGTCAACAAATCTAGTGCTGTGAGTAATATGTCAAAAATGAAATTAAAAACACAAAACAAAAGAAAAGAAAAGTGTTATAAAATATAACTCAAAGTAACAATATGAAATAAGGAAAAACAAGCTAAGAGATATAGAGAAAAAGAGATGAGAGATTCTTATTTTTTCTTCAATTGTGTGTATTTTCCTATCTATTACAAGGCCTTTATATAGGCATAAAAAGTGAAGAAACTATGTCATTGAATATGTCATCAAATATAGAAAATATGTCATTGAATATGTCATTAAGCATTTGAGATGAAGATCATGGAGAAAGAGTAGACATCCACCACAATTTGATATTTCTTATAACACTCCCCCTTGGATGTCCATAGATAATGTGTCTCGTTAAAACCTTATAAAAAAATCCTAGTGAAGAAAAAAGAGTACACATGTTTAGAAATACGCTTTTTGGTTGCCTCATTAAAAACCTTGCAAGGAAAATCTAGTGAGACAAAACCTTGTAAGGAAAAAAGAGTACGACACGTATTAATTCCCCCTGATGAGAGCATCAGTTCACATCCTTGAGACTTTGCATCCCAATTTTGTATACTAGTTTCTTGAAGGTTGACATCGGTAGAGATTTGGTGAATAAATCAGTCATATTATCACTTGAACGAATCTGTTGCACATTGATATCACCATTCTTTTGAAGATCATGTGAACAAAACAACTTTGGTGAAATGTGCTTTGTCCTATCTCCTTTCATGAATCCTCCCTTCAATTGGGCTATGCATGCTGCATTGTCTTCATATAAAATTGTGGGTAGTTTGTCACACTTTAAACCACATTTGTCTTGAATAAGATGTATTATAGATCTCAACCAAACACATTCTCGACTTGCTTCATGAATAGCAATTATCTCAGCATGATTAGAAGAAGTAGTCACGGTTGATTGCTTAGTCGATCACCAAGATATGACAGTGCCTCCACATGTAAACACATAGATTGTTTGAGAACGAGCCTTGTGTGGGTCAAATAAATACCCAGCATCGGCATAACCAACAAGATCGGGATTGCAATCATTGCCATAAAATAAGCCCATATCGGTAGTCCCTTTTAGATACAGCAATATGTGTTTGATTCTATTCCAATATCTCCTTGTAGGAGCAGAGCTATATCTTGTTAAGACATTAACTGAAAAAGCTATGTCAGGCCTTGTAGTGTTAGCAAGATACATTAGTGCACCAATTGCACTAAGATATGATACTTCATGACCAAGAAGCTCTTCATTCTTTTCTTGAGGTCGGAACGGGCCTTTATTCACATCAAGTGATCGAACAATCATCGGAGTACTTAATGGATGTGCTTCATCCATGTAAAACCATTTTAATACCTTTTTTATGTAGGCAGATTGATGAACAAAAATCCTGTTTGCCAAATGTTCAATTTGCAAACCAAGACATAATTTTGTCTTTCCGAGATCTTTCATCTCGAATTCCTTCTTTAAATAATCAATTACCTTTTGGAGTTCTGTAGGAGTTCCAACAAGGTTTATGTCATCAACATATACGGCAAGTACAACAAACTCTGATGTTATTTTCTTTATAAATACACATGGACAAATGGCATCATTTATATAACCTTCTTTTAATAAATATTCACTAAGGAGGTTATACCACATTCTTCCTAATTGCTTTAGACAATACAAAGGTCTTTGCAATTTGATTGAAAATATTTTCCTGGACTTTGAATTATGTGCGTCAGGCATTTTAAATCCCTCGAAAATTTTTATGTATATCTCATTATCAAGTGAGCCGTAAAGGTAGGCTGTAACCACACCCATTAAATGCATGTCAAGCTTTTCATGAACAGCAAAACTAATAAGATAGCAGAAAGTTATATCATCCATAACAGGAGAATACGTCTCTTCATAATCGACGACAGGCCTTTGTGAAAATTCTTGTGCAACAAGGCGTGCCTTATATCTTTGTACCTCATTTTTCTCATTCCTTTTACGTACAAAGACCCATTGATAGCCAACAGGCTTAACACCATTAGGTGTTTGGACTACATGCCCAAAAACTTCACGTTTCGCAAGTGAATCCAACTCAGATTGGATTGCTTCTTGCCATTTTGGCCAATCACGTCTTTGTCGATATTCTCCAACAGATTGAGGTTCAAGATCCTCATTATCTTCCATAATGCCAGATGCAACATTGTATGCAAAGACATAATCTACCATTATATTCAATCGATTCAAATCTGTCTCAATATCGATTGAGTTTATTGATAGTTCCTTATTTTCTTGAGACTCGGTCTCAATGATTTCCTCATGAATCTCAGGATTGGTTAAATCATGGATTTCTTTATGAGACTCATTCATAGTGTCATCTTGATCATTTATTTTTCTTTTTCTAGGATTTTGATCCTTAGAACCCAATGATCTACCACGCTTTAGGTGTGTTTTTGACTCATTAGCTATGACACTAGAAGATTGTCCAACAGGGACATCAATACGGATTGGAATATTCTCTGTAGGGATATGTGATATTGTTATCCTTTTCAGATCCATAAATGCATCTGGCATTTGATTTGCTATTTTCTGCAAATGGATAATCTTTTGCACCTTTTTTTTACAAATAGAGGCACGTGAATCAAGATGAGACAATGAGGTATTTTTTCACAAAATTAATTGAGGCATGTGGATCAATATGAGACAATGATGTATTTTTCACAAAATTTCACGTTTGATTTCACCAATTTCTCCTCCTAATTTTGGGAAAAATGCCTCATCGAATCGACAATCTGCAAATTGAGCAGTGAATAAATCTCCCGTTAATGTTTTAAGGTAGCGAATAATGAAGGGCAATTCAAACCCAACATATATTCCTAACATTCTTTGGGGACCCATCTTGGTGCGATATGGCGGTGTTACATGCACATATACAACGCATCAAAAAACTTTTAGATGGGATATATTAGGTTCATGACCCAAAACTAATTGAAACAGGGAGTATTTATGATAATTTGTTGGTCTGAGACGAATTAGCATTGTTGCATGCAAAATGGCATGACTCCAAACCGAAGTGGGTAACTTGATTTTCATGAGTAATAGTCTTGCTATCAATTGAAGATGTTTAATCAAAGATTCTGCAAGGCTATTTTGATTGTGAACATGAGCTACAGAATGTTTCACTTTTATCCCAATTGATAAGCAATATTCATTAAATGCTTGGGATGAAAACTCAGTGGCATTATCAAGTCTAATAGACTTAATTGGATTATTGAGAAATTGTGCCCGTAATCGGATTATTTGTGACATTAATTTTGTAAATGTTAGGTTGCGAGATGACAATAGGCATACATGAGACCATCTAGAAGATGCATCTATTAAGACCATAAAATATCTAAACGACCCGCTAGTTGGGTGAATAGGTCCACAAATATTCTCTTGTATACGTTCCAAAAACACAGGGGACTCAATCCCAACCTTTGTTGGTGATGGTCTAATAATCAACTTGTCTTGATAACAAAAAGTGCAAGAAAATTCATTATTCAAAAGAATCTTTAAATTCTTTAATGGATGCCCATTTGAGTTCTCTATAATTCGTCTCATCATAATTGATCCGGAATGTCCCAATCGATCATGCCAACGTACAAAAGTATTAGAATTAGTAACCTTTTGGTTTACGATAGAATGTGCCTCAATTGCACTAATTCTTGTCTAATAGAGATCACAATATAAAGAAGGGAACTTCTCAATAACCCTTTTCTAACCAGAGACATTCTTGGTAACGATGAGATATTCGAGATTATTCTCATCTATTGTCTCAATATGAAATCCATTTCGACGGATATCCTTAAAACTCAACAAGTTCCTCTTGGACTTGGAGGAGAACATTGTATTCTTTATGATAAGTATTGTTCCCTTAGGCAGAGTTATAGTAGCTCTTTCAGAGTCTTCAATTAATTTTGTACTACCATATATTCATCAACACCTATATGGTGAATATCTCTTTTAAAGAGAAAGTTATACCATTATGGTCGTGATCAAAATTAGATGCAAGATCTGTTTCTTGCATTATTGTTGTCCTTTAATAATCACATTGCCAAAATATTTTGGCGTACAATAGGTACGTGACCAATGACCATTCATGTCATAATAATGACATTATTTTCTTATTTCATCTCAAACCCCCTTCTCGAGGTGAGTGTGATATATTTACTACCACTAGCACGTTCATATTCTTGCAGGAATGAATATGTATTCATAATGATTATCACATTATTTTCACATTCACTTCAGGAATGGAACATAATAATCCATGCGTGCTTTATAAAATCCCATGCCATATCAATGGCAAACATCACTTTCACAAAGTGAAGGATTATTTTGAGAGCCATTATTGTTCTCATTACCATAATGATGACGATTATAATTTCGTCCATTACCACGTTCACATCCATTCATACCTCCACAGTAACATCATGTCTTATTTTAGACTTAAGGGACGGGTTTCCACTATCGGTGACGATTGAATTTAATTTGCATATGCGAACTTTCATTAACTGAACTCAATCAAATAAAAAGTATCAAGCAAATATAGAAAAATACATAATCAATTAAAATCTATGTGTCCTTTGTGATAATTATCCCACTTTAAGATGGAAGAGTTATGTGATAAAATAGAAAGGAAAAATATGTGCTCTCTCAAAAGTTTTCACTTCGTGTTTCTTAATATTAACACATAGAAATATAATACTTGTTATAGAAAAAATATTTATCGTTCTTTACACCAAAACTCCTTACATGATTTGATGAACTTTCAAGAAAAACTTTTTCGTAAAGCAAGTTTGTTCATATGTGGAAACATAAATTGTAAAGTGTAAAGAAACTTGAAAACTAATTAGAAAAGGCTAACTGTGATGGCCGAATATATGCTGGCGTTGTACACCTTATACCGTCATCGTTCTTACTATATCATTAACATTAAATGACGCTACCGGCACTGGCCGCATCATGACAACTCAGTTGGCTAGAGTTTCGTGCTAATAACGTGTTATAAAATATAACTCAAAGTAACAATATGGAACAAGAAAAAACAAGCTAAGAGATATAGAGAGAAAGAGAGGAGAGATTCTTATTTCTTTTTCAATTGTGTATATTTTCTTATCTATTACAAGGCCTTTATATAGGCATGAAAAATGAAGAAAATATGTCATTGAATATGTCATTAAACATAGAAAACATGTCATTGAATATGTCATTAAGCATTTGAGATGAAGATCATGCAGGAAGAGTAGACATCCACCACAATTTGATATTTCTTATAACAAAAAGGCATTTTTGAGGAACTGGACTTTCTAGTGAAGGGGACCATACCTTCCCAACAGTTTTTAATAAAAATGAGAAAGAATACAAAGGATATTCGGACCTGATATTAACCATTTTATATATCAAATGATATATAATTGCTGCTTAGTGTGTAATCACATGGTTGACATTAATTACTACCTGCAATTTTTCGTTAAAAGTATAAAGCAGACACTATTATAATCAAGCCGGCGGACCTAGCTTATGAGTTATTGGTTCACATGTTTTAACTCAGACCTTATATTTGTGATAAAAAATTTATTAAATATTTATAAATATTTAACTATGATCCAATTATTATATATTGTGTACTTTAGGCCGGTATTAATCCATAAACTCCAACTCCTAAATTCGCCTACAATTATAAATACCAACATGTAGATTAGCTTATTTTTTTCAAAAAAGACTATTCTTTTAAGGGAAATATTCATGTTTACGTATGAATTCATAAAAATTTCCAGAATTTATAACAATTAAAATAATAACATATTCTACAACATAAACATAATAAATGTATAAAACATATACCCTAAAATACGGCAAAGTACCTATAAAAAAGAAATCTAATTTTGAAATGTATCCATAATTAGCCCTATCCATAATTAGTCCCTTAAAATTCTCTTTTTTGTTAATTAAATATTATTACTATAAATGCTTTAGGTTACCATGACAATATTATCTCATTACCAAGAGGCATCCTCCATAAAAATATGTTGCATCCTCCGTAAAAATATGTTCTACATTTTGGGATTCTTTTATTCTTTCAATTTCATTCCCCACTTTGATATACTTATGTAACGACCCAGCCGGTCATTTCGAGTATTACAACCATGTCTCCCCATTTACTGTTCAAATTATACTTTACGATTGTTATTTGACTTGTCGGGGTAACTGATTCGGGCCCGGTGAGGTTTTGGAATGATTTGGAACACTTAGTTCCAAGGTTTAGAACTTAAGTTGAAAAGGTTGACCGAATGTTGACTTATGGCCGAAGAAGGCGATTCGCGGTCGAGTTTGCGATCGCAGATTCACTATGCGGACCACATAAGTGTCGCAGAGTGAAGCAGAAATGAGCCGAGTTTGAGGACCATTGTGCTGTCAATTATGCGACCGTATAATCATTTCGCGGACCGCATAATTATTTTATGGACCGCAAACCTATCGCAGAATCAACTTGGGATTTTCGGAGGGAAGTTATGTGGTGCATTATGCGACCGCAGAACAGGTCTGCGGTGCATTTTGCGATCGCAGAGCAGCTCTGCGCGGTGCAAACCTGCCGCAGACCCAACCCGAAACAACCCAATTTTTGGATATCAATTCCATAGTCCATTTTGCGGGCCGCATAATAGTTCTGCGGTCCACTCTGCGATCACAGACCTTAGTTCGGAGAGTCTATTTTCTGATTTTTATAATCCGACCCAACTTCGATTTATAACCCTTGAAGCTTATTTTGAAGTAAAAATCTAACATTTTTAGAGAGAATGGAAAGAGAGAGACAGAGACAGAGAGAGAGAGAGAGAGAGAGAGAGAGAGAGAGAGAGAGAGAGAGAGAAAGAAGCTCAAGTGCTTTGTTCATCAAGATCTTGTTCAAGCTTTGAAATCCAACAAGAAAATATCACAAGATCTTCATCCAAGAGGTAAGGTTCTAACCCCTAGTCTTCAATTTCGAGTTTGGGTAAAGATGGGTGATTGAGAATATGATTCTTGGGTGTGAGAGTATTAATTATACATGCTTGTACCAATACGGTTTGTAGAAAGATTGTTGAGTTCAAATGGGTAAGGATTGGGTTAAAAATGGTAGAAATCTTCAAAGACTTTAATTGAAGATTTGAGGGTCGAGTTGATGACGGAATTTAGTGAAATTTATATGGTTGGACTCGTAGTTGGATGGACATTCATATTCCGCAACTTTTGTCGTGTTCCGAGATATGGCCCCTACGAACGATTTTTTTTAGTTAAATTTTAGATTTTATTGGAAAATTAGTATTTTCTTATGAAATTAATTCCAATAATTTGTATTGACTAAAACGAATTAATTGTGGCTAGATACGAGGTTTTAGGAGATTAATTCGTGAGGCAAGGGCATAACGGAGTAAGAAATTACGCGGTTTGAGGTAAGTAACACTTCTAAACTTAGTTCTGAGGGTATGAATCCCTGAATTACATGTTGTATGAATTATTTGGAGATGACGCACACGCTAGGTGACGGGCGTATGAGCGTGCATCATAGGAGTTGTGACTTAATTGATTCGGTGGATATATATATATTGATGGATCTTCCCTGGGCATGAATCTTGCCATAGATATATATATTGAGGGATGGATCTTCTCTAGGCATGGATCTTGCCTGAAACATTTATATTGAGGGATAGATTTTTCCTGGACATGGATCTTGTCTGAATTATTGATATTCAGGGATGGATCTTCCCATGGGCTGGATTGGCCTTATACAGTACTGGATGACTGACTGTCAGTTGATGGATATACATATATATTTGGGATCGATCTTCCCTAGGTTGGATTGGCCATATACAGTACTGAGTGATTGAGTATTTTAGATTGTGACTACACGGAGTTTTCACTAAGGTGTATCACATATAGTATGTACATTGGCATGTAGATACAGAGATGTCATATTCCTCGTATTGTTCAGAATTGATCTGTTTTATTTGTACTGAAAGCAACTGTTGAACTTGAAAGCATGCCTGCATTTCTATATTGTTATTATTTATACTGGATTGTACATGCGGAGCTCGTCACTACTTTCAGCCCAAAGGTCAGTCTTGCTACTTATTGAGTTGGTTGTATTCATACTACACTTTGCACCTCGTGTGCAGATCCAGGTGCTTTCGGACACGGCGACCATTAAATCTCAGCGTGCTTTCAGTTGGAGATTATCAAGGTAGCTGCCTGTAGTCCGCTGACCTTGACTCTCTTTCTTTCAGTTATTGTACTGTTCTATTCTTTCAGACAGTGTTTTGTCAGTCAGACTTTGTATTCATATTAGATGCTCATGTACTCAGTGACACCGGGTTTTGGGAGTGTTTATATCTGTATTTGTGATTTTTTTTCCGCTGAATTTAAATATTATATTTTCAAACTTCAAAGATATGGTGGTTTACTGAGATTGTCGGCTTGCCTAATATTGAGATAGGCGTCATCACGACAGGTGAAATTTTGGGTCGTGACAACTTATCGTAGGAATATTTTTCTACTGTAGGAATATTTTTCTACAGTCAATTCATCACTATCAACATCATTTTAATTAGAGAAAATCATCTTCAAGAAACATGAGGAGTTATTAGGTTTAACAATTATACTTTATATAAATACATAATACACAATGTGTAATACATATATATCATAGTAATTATACAATATACAAATATTAAGTAATACTTTTAAAATCTAATATAGAATAATTTTATTACAGTCTACCTTTAATTTATATTATACTATATACACATATATAAGTATATATATATATATATTAATTGTACAGAGAAGCCAAATTAAGTGATAAAAAATATACTATAATGGAGTATGAATAAGGGTATAAGAATTTTGTAGTGGGGTGGAGGAAGGATGGAGTGATATATTATATACGTAAAAGGGAGGAAAGATGTTTGGGACATTAGGATATACTTGAATCATTTAATGGAGAAATTGAGAGAAAATTAATATGTATAAATACATTTGAGGTGAGAGTGAATCTCAAGAGAGATATATTAGGATAATTTTAGGTAAGAGAATCTAAAGGGAGAGATTTTAGGGATATGAAAAGTTGTACATTAAAATAAATTGTATTTTATATAATTTTCTAAAAGTAATTGTAACTTATTTAATTAAGTACTAAATAAGTTGTATTACGTGTAAATTCTCCTTCTTTTAAGACATACCGGGTTGATTTATCCGTACAGAAATTATAAATTAAAAAGTACTCCTAATAGATATAGAAAATTGGCATTTCATTCATTTTCAGATGAGGAAGATTAAAAGCGTAATTAGTTGACTTGATGATGATCACAGACCTGTTCATATGCATGAATAAAATTAAAAAAAAAAAGGGTAGCTTGGTTGGCTCTATCAGGTACTCATTTCCTACATATGTGGTCTGCATTAAATTAATTGAATTTATTTTTATTTTGATGTTTGACAACTGATCAGGTTTTATCTGATAAACATTCATACCACATTAAGCATATCTTTTTTAATAAGAGCTTCGACCTTTTTTTCTTCGGCTATAAAGAAACTTCAAGTTTGAGAAATATATTAGGAAATAATATGAGTAGAACTTTTATTTGTTTTCTTTTAAAATATATGTAGTCGTTTTCCCAATACAATAAATTATAAACACGTAACTTGAAAATAGTCAGCATGCATTAATTCTGCTTTCCCACTTAATTATTTCGGTGAAAGGAAGGAGTACTTATTATTTTACATACCTCAAAAGAACAGCTTTATTTCACACCTTTCTTCTCCATTCTTAATTCTTTCCTTGACAAAGAGCTTATTGTCATATATTTTACTTATTGATTTCAGTATTTCATAACTAAAATTAACTATTTGACAAATAGCTTTTCGTTGGATATCATGTGTGACGTATTAGGGCTTATATACTTAGTTCGGCTAGAATTCTCCCTGTGTATATGCGTATGTTTTCAGCATAAACATTTGGCCATCTTTACTGATTGTTTGAGCTTTAATCTTAGCCTTCTTAATATGTTATACTGACTGCGAAGATAATTTTTATATCATAATTACATTTTAACTTGTTCTAGCAGGTTATATACTTGTGTTAATTTTCAGGATAATCTTATTTATTATGAAAAATGTGTAATTATCTTTCAAGCAGCTTGATATATAGTGTAGAAAAATTGACACTGTATTACTAGCGGTAAACAAACTTGTATTACTTAAATTAATTATGTAAACGGACAAGAGCATGTACACACACATTCGTGTATGTGTATGTATGATCCAATGTATGATCAATAACCAACCTCAAAAGGGCAGAGAATGACGTGAAAAAATTGGTGGCGTTTTGGTGCGGATTTAACGTAAATATACCAAAATTGCAAAGGATTTATACTCCTATCAATGTAATTAACTTGACGTAATAGATAATTTCTTAGGTTACTAAATTAACTTATTCTGAACTGTAATGTGTAGTAGTAATTTTTTAGTGATCTGTTAAAAAAAAAAAAGAATATCACCCTAGTGATCTGTAAGTTTTTAAATTTTTAAAGTGATCTGTTAATTTATTACTTGTAAGATTGTTTGACCAGCAGTTGTCTAGGCATATTGGTGTTTCTAGTTTCTACACTAGGAAAAAGTAATGGTGGACGTTGCATTAGTACTGTTAACTAATGCAATCAAAACTTTTGACCAAACAGATTTTTTATGTGAGTGGTGGAGACAGGATTTCACCAAAAAGGTTCAAGAAATAAAAAATTAAATATATAAAAAAGCTAAAAGATATTCAACATCTTATATAACATATACTCTATAATTTTTTAAATTTTATATATATAGTATAATTTTTTTGACTATCCCAACCAGTTCCGCCATTATTTCATGCACGGTAAGTAGTGACGATTGCCTGAAGAATTGTTGAATTTGAGGAAAGGAAAGAGGAGGTGGAGTTTTGAGGACAACACATAACTTTCAGGGCTATAATTTGGTGATGTAACTTGTGAGATCAGAGAAAAGATTTTTACAGACGTAGAAGAAGACCTCATATTCTCATTTTGGGTTGATTCGGTTTAGCTCAGCAAAAAACTTTTACCATGTTCCAAATCCAGTATGTAATATTTTACTGTAACTACTACCAAAAACCCTTTTTGACAAAGCAGCCACCGAAATAATTGATGCTACTAATTAAAATCATGAGAATGTATACATTAATTAGATACAAAAAAATAACTTTATTTTAATTATTTAATAAGATAATGTATAGTATTACATAAATATTTATGGATTTTTAGACCAACATTTCAAAAAATAATCTGTCTAGGGAGTATTGATTTTGACTAGGTATATGTATCATCTAAAGCTGATATAAGAATGTACCCAAATGGATAAGATTAATTTTAAGAATTCAAGTGAGGGTTTTATAATATGAAAAGAAATCCTTCGGGAGAGAATTAAGATGATTGTTAATTTATTACGTTGGAAATGTGCTTATTGCATTTTCAGATGCATGTTCGCTAAAACTGACGTCAATATATAATAAACGGAAAATGTTCAAATATATCCCTGAACTATTGAAAATAGAGCAATTATGCCATCCGTTTGTATTTGGGTACAAAATTATCCTTGTCGTTAATAAAGTGGGTCATTTTTGCCCCTCCCCACTAACAGACTCCACATCAAGAATAATTTTATACCCAAATACAAACGGAGGACATAATTGCTTTATTTTCAATAGTTCAAGGGTATATTTGACCATTTTCCGTATAGAATAATATTTTTTTGCTGAGTTGAAAATACAAGTTGGAGAAAAAATCTTCTCTTAAAAAAAAGAAAGAAAGGAATGTCTTACCATATCTTTTACGTAGTAATTACTACAATGACGAGAAATCTCACCGGAAAATCCCTTCGGCCAGCTGATCACAATCTCCTGCTTCACTTTTTTTACTTATTAATTTCTTAGTGGATCAAATTCGTATTATTTGATTTTTATATTCTTTGAACTCCTAAGTCATAGCATGTAAGATAAACCAAACAATGCCCCATCAGAGGGACTTGAATCCGGATCTGCTCAAAGGATATAATGCCATTGTTCATCATTGATGTATCCGTAATAAAATGACCTTTTACATTGTAATATCAATTCTTAATGCAAAATCTTATTATTAGAGTACCAAGTAATTAATGGTGAAATTTTTTTCGTTTCGTCTTCCTATTTTAATTTGTAACCGCATATCGATACATCCATAATTTACTATTACAAATTCTACTTTTATATTTCTCTTATATGGGTATTTGGGTACAAAATTGTGCCCTCTTTTTGTACCCAAATGCAAACTGACGGCATAATTGCTCTATTTTTAATAGTTTAGGGGTATATTTAGACCTTTTTAACTCAGCAAAAAAGTATTATTTTTACGGAAATGGTCAAATATTCTCTTGAACTATTGAAAATAGAGCAATTATGTCCTCCATTTGTATTTGGGTATAAAACTGTCCTTGATGTGGAGTCTGTTAGTGGGGAGGGGCAAAAATGAACCACTTTATTAACGGCAAGGGTAATTTTGTACCCAAATACAAACGAAGGGCATAAGTGCTCTATTTTTAATAATTCAGGGACATATTTGACCATTTTCTGAATAATAAATAATTACCTATAACTTACAGGACAAACAATGCTAAATTGAAAATCTGATTCTTTAACTACAGTCAGATCACTCTATAACAATATCCCTATATAACAATATTTCATTATAAAAGCCAAGCTTTTTCCGGAATCAATTTTCATATTATGTTATAATATATGTTCTCTATAACAGCACTTCGCTGTAATATCAAAAAATATTCGGAACAAACGAAGCTGTTATAAAGAGGTTTGACTGTATTTGTTTTTTTGCTTTGAAAGATTCTAACTATTTGACTTCACAATTCTTCTGAATTCTGAGACTTGTTTCTTGGGGAGGGGTTGGGGATGAATATTCAAATACACTATCTTATGAATCATGCTAAAATGTGACAGATGTTAACTATACGATCCATAATATACATGTTGGAAAAACCAAGCATAATTATATTCTTTCTTTCCTGTTAACAGAAAGAAAAAAAAAGTTTAACTTTCCTTTTTGTCTTATCATTAGTGAGAAAATGCCTTTTTCCCCACGTATCGTTAACAAGGGGTAAAGAAAAGTGTAATTAAACAGTAATAACTAGAAGTTCATTAATATAAATGTGTGATTTTGTTGTTCAAGTTATGACCTTTTGGTGACTTAATAACAAAATCATTGGAGAATTTTAATCCGTACAACTTTTGTAATAGAGGAGAATTATTTAGTCCATTTATAGAATAATTTCTAGTTTTGTCCAACCTTGATTTAGACATTCTTTTTTATTGGATAACTTAGTGTAGATAGTAGTAATGTTGGACCCAATATTAAGGCAATACTCACAATTATTAGTAGCGGTGGCAAAATAGATTAAAAGAAAGCAGTTATTTATCTATATTATCCATTAAAATGAATTGGATAATGAACTTTTTTTAAATGACTAAAATATGGATAAGATTCATATTATCCACTTAAAAATAGATAACCAATAGATACCAATGGGTTAACCTTTACATTTAAAAAACTCAAATTGGGGATTCCTCAAGTTTGAGAGACTAGAAATTCTCCAAGAAATGATCATATTCAAGAAGCCATGAATATCTATATTATCCGTTGGTTAACCTATTTTCTATCCGTATTCAATATGCATCGCGTCAGATAATTTATTTATTTTTGTATTATCTGTTTTTGACCGGCCCAAATCCGATCAGACTCGCCCGTTTGCCACCCCTAATTATCAAGGATAAACTCTGCAACTAGTTAGCTACTAGGCAGTCCGATGCACAAAGCATCGCATTCACGTAGCGTCTGAGTAAGAATCGCATACCAACAAGTATGATATAGAGAACCTACCCTTATATAAATATCAGTAGTATCACGACCCAATTTCACCTATAGATCGTGATGGCGCCCAACACTACAGCTAAGCAAGCCAACTAATAAATTAAGCATACATTGATAAAATTTAAAATCAAGAAATCTCAAACCCTACCAATGTGTGTGCCAAGACCTGGTGTCACAAGTGCATGAGGATCTAGTAAATGATACAAAACCTCAAATTACTGTCTGAAATGAAATAGACAGAATGTAAATATAAGAAGAGACACTGGTAGCTGCAG
>AWOL01S0021714.1:0-10116 GCA_000715115.1 Nicotiana otophora | reverse complement strand
ATTTCTGAGCTTACATCAATTGACTTATGATGACTCGTACGTACGGAAACATGGGTTGTAACACAAACAACCGACAAAAAACGAATCTATAAAAGATTGACTCAATTGCTTTGGTTTGGTTTGGTTCCAATATTTAAAAAACCCATTTACTTGGTTTGGTTTCATTTTAGGGAAAACCGGACCCAAACCGAACCATGAACAACTCTAGTTGTGTCATAGCGAGGGCTCAAGTCAAGTTTTCAAATTTTCAAAAGTGAGCTCTGCAGAAATATGTAAGCAAATTTGCAAGTAGATGAAAACACCAATTGCGGTAATATATTACCCTCTTAATATTGTACCTGAGAAGATAAAGTTTAAAAAAAGACAGTAAAGAAAACAAAGGAAGATCTCAAATCTTTGACAGTAAACTTCTAGAATACTGCAAAGTATCAAAGAGAGCTGAAGATGTACTTGATATGAAGCGAAATTTATTTGGTTCCTATTTTAGAAAGGAGCAATAGGCATCTGTAACACCCCAGACTTTAGACAGAGTCCCATATTGGCAAAACACAAGTGTGGTATCAGAGCCCTCTTGTGTTTTGGCGATGTAGGACTCCTTCTAAAGTCTGGGTGTTACATACACCCCCTCTTATGGACTCAACGTCCTCGCTAAGGTTTGCCCCACCGCGTTGGATTCGCCTAGACTCAGCGATGAGGTTTGTCCCTCCTAACTGGGATTTTCCTAAACGCAGTTGAACTTTAACCCACCATCAACATGGCCTACATAATAGTGGCTATGATACCATTTGTAGCAGACCAGCCCGCTAGTGATATTGTCCGCTTTGGGCCTAGGCCTTCACGGATTTAAAATGCGTGACTAGGGTCTAAGGCATGTTCACTTATATACCTAGCATCACTCTTGTGTTTTACCGATGTAGGACTCTGTCTAAAGTCCGGGGTGTTACAACATCATTATCGAATGAAGAAACAAAACAAGTTAAATATTACAACTCGAAATTCGGAGTTTTTCATCTCTGATTAATCTTTAGGATAGGAAACACAACAATAATTAAGAAGTGACGCATATACACCAAGATTTCTATATATATGCACCAAGAAACATTTCTTACTTACAGACGCTATACAAATTCAAAATTAAAAGAGAACAAGAGTTTGAAAAAAGAGAGAAGTATAACAGAATGAGTGCTTCAAGTTCATCAAACATTTCCAATGAAGATTACTTGGAAATGGTTCCGTGGAATGTCAGTCATTGTTATGACAAAAATACATTTAGAAAAACAGCTATAGAAACGTATCTACGGATGCACAAATCTCACTTGGTTATACTGCAAGAGTGCGATGCGCAAATCAAATGGAAAACTAGCACTAAACATGAAAACTTTGTGTTACTATGGGACAAAGAAGGCATCAACAGTGATATATCTTTTAGATATCATATAGAAAACGCTAGATCAATTGATAAATACATATCGCCAAATATTCNTGTCGACTTTCGACGAAACATTATTTGTTTTCAATTCCTTTAGCTTCTGAAACTTCCAACCATCTTTGTACTTGTTGTTCATGATCTTCAATATTTGTAACCTCCGAGGTAATATGATTAACTTACTTTGCAAACTTTTCAAATATGATTTCATTTCTGAGCTTACATCAATTGACTTATGATGACTCGTACGTACGGAAACATGGGTTGTAACACAAACAACCGACAAAAAACGAATCTATAAAAGATTGACTCAATTGCTTTGGTTTGGTTTGGTTCCAATATTTAAAAAACCCATTTACTTGGTTTGGTTTCATTTTAGGGAAAACCGGACCCAAACCGAACCATGAACAACTCTAGTTGTGTCATAGCGAGGGCTCAAGTCAAGTTTTCAAATTTTCAAAAGTGAGCTCTGCAGAAATATGTAAGCAAATTTGCAAGTAGATGAAAACACCAATTGCGGTAATATATTACCCTCTTAATATTGTACCTGAGAAGATAAAGTTTAAAAAAAGACAGTAAAGAAAACAAAGGAAGATCTCAAATCTTTGACAGTAAACTTCTAGAATACTGCAAAGTATCAAAGAGAGCTGAAGATGTACTTGATATGAAGCGAAATTTATTTGGTTCCTATTTTAGAAAGGAGCAATAGGCATCTGTAACACCCCAGACTTTAGATAGAGTCCCATATTGGCAAAACACAAGTGTGGTATCAGAGCCCTCTTGTGTTTTGGCGATGTAGGACTCCTTCTAAAGTCTGGGTGTTACATACACCCCCTCTTATGGACTCAACGTCCTCGCTAAGGTTTGCCCCACCGCGTTGGATTCGCCTAGACTCAGCGATGAGGTTTGTCCCTCCTAACTGGGATTTTCCTAAACGCAGTTGAACTTTAACCCACCATCAACATGGCCTACATAATAGTGGCTATGATACCATTTGTAGCAGACCAGCCCGCTAGTGATATTGTCCGCTTTGGGCCTAGGCCTTCACGGATTTAAAATGCGTGACTAGGGTCTAAGGCATGTTCACTTATATACCTAGCATCACTCTTGTGTTTTACCGATGTAGGACTCTGTCTAAAGTCCGGGGTGTTACAACATCATTATCGAATGAAGAAACAAAACAAGTTAAATATTACAACTCGAAATTCGGAGTTTTTCATCTCTGATTAATCTTTAGGATAGGAAACACAACAATAATTAAGAAGTGACGCATATACACCAAGATTTCTATATATATGCACCAAGAAACATTTCTTACTTACAGACGCTATACAAATTCAAAATTAAAAGAGAACAAGAGTTTGAAAAAAGAGAGAAGTATAACAGAATGAGTGCTTCAAGTTCATCAAACATTTCCAATGAAGATTACTTGGAAATTGTTCCGTGGAATGTCAGTCATTGTTATGACAAAAATACATTTAGAAAAACAGCTATAGAAACGTATCTACGGATGCACAAATCTCACTTGGTTATACTGCAAGAGTGCGATGCGCAAATCAAATGGAAAACTAGCACTAAACATGAAAACTTTGTGTTACTATGGGACAAAGAAGGCATCAACAGTGATATATCTTTTAGATATCATATAGAAAACGCTAGATCAATTGATAAATACATATCGCCAAATATTCAGCTGGTTAAATATCCATTGCTTAAGTTCAAATTTCACGAAGTTTATGGAGATATAACATATGGTCTAGATTTAGAACCATTAAAATTGACACCACATCTTGAGTCACGTAATAAGTTATATGATATGTCATGACCTATGATCAGGGGATGCTAATCTAACCCGCCCATCAGAGAGAAGCATCATATCTCCAAATACAAAAGAGTAGATGAGTAACTTCATCAATTTTACGGCTAGCCCCGGCATTTTAGATTTAGATTTCAGCTCCTTTACATATGGAGATACCAAATCACCACAAAGATTATCCAAACTTGATAGGATAATCTGCACTTTGAAATTTTACACTTCATTTGAACGTGTAACACTAACGATTCTAGGAAGCAACATTTCAGAGCATATGCCGATAAAGATGAGGTTGGCACGCCCAGGTAATGTTGCACAAGTGGAGAAGAAAAAAATGGTATCTGAATAGGCACTATGTAAGAATTAAGTCCAATTGCATTTGTGTTGGTTTTGTGAAACTACGAGAATAGCAGTTCTCTTCTATTCACCCCCCTTCCCCCCCCTCTGGGCCATGAATAGTGGACTTCTGCTAATGCTTTCAATTAGGGGTGTTCATAAGAACCCGAAAAATCGAACCAAACCGACCAAACGAACTGATACTTTTGAGGTTTGGTTTGGTTTTGGTTTTGAATTTTAAAAACCGACCAAATTTGGTTTGGTTTTGGTTTTAATCAAAAAATAACCGAAAAAACCGAACTAAACCGACTATAAAAGTAGCTATTTAAATTTATTATTACACTTATATATATGTATATTTTTATATAAAGTTTCTAATATTTTATGGTACATATTAGTCATTTGTATTTTTAGTCTAGTTCTTTGCTATTATAATAATCTAGTTCTTTGCTTTTACATTCTAGTTTGATTGGTAGTTTTATTTTACTAAGCGCCATAATTTATCTGATGTTAAAAATAATTGATTTTTAATTGAGTACTTAAATTCTTTATTACTATTTGATTCAATTATCATCAATATATCTTGAAATTGATAGATTTCTCAAAAAGCAATTGATTTGATAGTGTTACATTGAAAATGTAGTCGCCGAAATGCGCGTTTGGCAGTGTATGTCTCATATTTAAGAAAAAACCCGATAAATAACCGAAAAAACTGAAAAACCGACAAAAACCGACATAAACCGAATCGATAAAAAACGGACTCAATTGGTTTGGTTTGATTTGGTTCCAATATTTCAAAAACCCACTTAGTTGGTTTGATTCCAATATTTCAAAACCTCTCTTACTTGGTTTGGTTTTGTTTTAGGGAAAATTGACCCAAACAGAACTATTAACACCCCTAGTTGTGTCATAGGGAGGGCTCAAGTCAGGTTTTCATATTTCTTTAATTGAGCTCTACGGAAAGATGTAAGCAAATTTGTAAGTAGATAAAAACACCGGTTGTGGTAATATATTACCCTTTTAATATTATACCTTAGAAGATAAATTTTTAAAAAATACAGTAAAGAGAACAAAGGAATAACTCAAATCTTTTACATTAAAATTCTAGAGTACTACAAAGTATCAAAGAAAGTTGAAGATGTACTTCATATGAAGTAGAATTTATTTGGTTCCTATTTTAGAAAGGAGCAGTATGCATCTGTAACAGCCAAGACTTTAGACAGAGTTCCACATCGGCAAAACACAAGAGTGGTATCAGAGCTCTCTTGTGTTTTGGCGATGTGGGACTCTGTCTAAAGTCTGGGTGTTACATACACCCCCTTTTATGGACTCAACGTCCTCGCTAAGGTTTTTTCCCACCGCATGGGATTCGCCTAGACTCAGCACTGAAGTTTACCCCTCCTAACCGGGATTTGCCTAAACTCAGTTGAACTTTAACCCACCATTAACATGGCTGACACAATAGTGGCTCTGATACCATTTGTAGCAGACCAACCCGCTAGTGATATTGTCTGCTCTGGGCCTAGGCCATCACAGATTTAAAACGCGTCACTAGGGTCTAAGGCTTGTTAACTTATATACCCAACATCACTCTTGTATTTTTCCGATGTAGAATTCTGTTTAAGGTCCAGGGTGTTACAGCATTATTATCGAATAGAGAAAAAAAACAAGTTAAATATTACAACTGGAAATTCTGAGTTTTTCATCTCTGATTTATCTTTAGGATAGGAAACACATCAATAATTAATAAGGGATGCATATACACCAATAACTCTATATATATGCACCAAGAACCATTTCTTACTTACAGACGCTATACAAATTCAAAACAAAAAAAAAACTAGAGTTTGAAAAAAGAGAGAAGCATAACAGAATGAGCTCTTCAAGTTCATAGAATATTTTCAATGAAGAATACTTGGAAATTGTTTCGTGGAATGTCAGCCACTGTTATGACAACAATACATTTAGAAAAAAGGCTATAGGAGCGTATCTACGGATGCATAAACCTCACTTGGTAATACTACAAGAGTGCGAAACGCAAATCAAATGGAAAACTAGCACTAAACAAGAAAACTTGGTGTTACTATGGGACAAAGAAGGCATCAACTGTGATATATCTTTTAGATATCCCAAAGAAAACGCCAGAGGGATTGATAACTTTATATCGACAAATATTCAACTAGTTAAATATCCATCGGTTAAGTTCAAATTTCATGGAGTTTATGTTGACCTAACATATGGTCTAGATTTAGACCTCACGTACACGGCTTTTCACATTTCATAAATGGCACATAAGACTCTATGTCTAAGGGGTAATTACCCCACTCAAGGTTAGGCAAGATACTTACCTTTTTGAAGTTATGCCGATATTCCGAACAGCTCATATCTATCCAAATTAATTGTATAACTTCATTAAAATTCATCAGAAATAATTCTGGATAATAAAATATCAACTTAAAATTTCACATTAAAAAGTCAACGAGGGGCTCGCCTCTCGAAACCCGATAGAAGTTTTACAAAATCCGAACACCCATTCCGAGACAAGTTCAACCATACCAAATTCTGATAACGAATCGACCTCCAAATCTTAAATTTTCGTTATATAAAATTTCTACAATTTTCCCCAAATTTTCATCTCAAAATACTAATTAAATGATGAAAACAATGATATATTCATGTATATTAACCAAATCCGAGTTAGTATCACTTACCCCGATGATTTTCTCGAAAATCCCACAAAACATCGCCACAAACCGAGCTCCCAAAGTCCAATAATGAAAAATGAGATTAAACCCTCGTTCATAGAGTGCAAAATCTGATCCCCATTGTGCTGACCATACATTTTCTTGTGTGGTCGCACTCCAAATTGAGCGGCCGCACTTCAGCAACTTTGCACTACCAGGCTTCAGTAAATTGGTCAAATCTCCCTGTACAAATATCTAAATGCTTATTGGTATACATTTCTGGAAACTATTTTCAAGGGGCTACAACTTTTGCTTTTGAATCATCTCCAAATTCCTTGTAGATTAAAACATATAAGCTTCCGAAGTCTGACCATCGAACCTGAAAATCTCATTTCTGCGGCATCGAGGGACAACACAATTTCAAGTGCGGTTCACACAATTACTACTGCCTCCTTACTTTGGGAGTTTGCGGCCGCACATCTGTACTCCAAAATGTACCCTCCGCACTTCAACTGCCCCAAAACATCATCAGAGTGCTGAAATGCCCAAACTCGTTCAAAACTCACCCCGAAACTCACCCGATCCACTTGGGACCTCAACCAAACATACCAACAAGTCCTAAAATATAACATGGACCTGATCGAGGCCTCAAACCACATAAAACAACGTCGAAACTACGAATCACACCACAAATCGAACTCATAAATTTCCAAATCTTCCAACTTCCAAAACTCGTGCCGAAATATATCCAATTAATCCGGAATGGCTTCAAATTTTGCACACGAGTCATAAATGACATAATGGAGGTATTCAAATTTTCATAATCGGATTTCTGCCCCGATATCAAAAAGTTAACTCCCCGGTCAAACTTCCAAACTTAAATTTCTGTTTTAGCCATTTCAAGCCTAATTTAGCTACGAGCTTCCAAAAACTTTTCCGGACACGCTCCTAAGCCTAAAATCACCATACGGAGCTATTGAAATCATCAAAATTCTATTTCGGGGTCGTTTTCTCAAAATTCAACTCTGCTGTCAACTCTTTTCGTTTAAGCTTCTTAAATAAGAATTGTTCTTCCAATTTGATCCTAAATCATCCGAAAATCAAACTCGACAACACACGCAAGTCATAATACACATCACAAAGCTGCTTGGGACCCTTATGTCACTGAACGAGATGCTAATTCACAAAATGACAAGTCAGTTCATTACATTTACATATGGAGATACCAAATCGCCACAAAGATTATCCAAACTTGATAGGATAATCTACACTTCGAAATTTTAAACTTCATTTGGACGTGTAGCACTAATGATTCTAGGATGCGACATTTCGGACCATATGCCGATAAAATTGAGGTTGGCACGCCTAGGTAAAGTTGCACAAGTGGAGAAGAAAACAAATTGGTATCCAAATAGGCACTATGTGAGAATTAAGTCCAATTGATGTCATGTTGGTTTTGTGAAACTATGAGATTGGCAGTTCTCTTCTCTTCACCCACCTTCCCCCTTCCCCCTCTTGTTTTATGGGCCATGAACAATGGACTTCTACTAATTCTTTCAATTAGGCGTGTTCATAAGAACCCAAAAAATCAAACCAAAACGAAAACTGAACCAAACCGACCAAAACAACTGATACTTGTTAGGTTTGGTTTTGGATTTAATCAAAACATAACCGAAAAAACCGAACTAAAGTGACTCTAAAAGTAGCTATTTATATTTATTATTTCACCTATATATATATATATATATATATATATGTATATTTTTATATAAAGTTTTTAAAATTTTATGGTACATATTAGTCATTTGTATTTTTAGTCTAGTTCTTTGATATTATAATAATCTATTTTTTTGCCTTTATATTCTAGTTTGATAGGTAGTTTTCTTTTACTATATACAAGAATTTATTTCATGTTAAAAATAATCGATTTTTAATTGAGTACTTAAATTCTTCATCACTATTTGATTCAATTATCATCAATATATCTTGAAAATGATAGATTTCTCAAAGAGTAACTTATTTGATAGTGTTACGTTGAAAATGTAGTCGCCGAAATATGCGTTTGGTAGTGTATGTCTCATATTTAAGGAAAAACTCGATAAATAAACGAAAAAACCGAAACACCGACAAAAATCGACATAAACCGAATCGATAAAAAACTGACTCAATTGGTTTGGTTTGGTTCCTATATTTGAAAAATCTACTTACTTGGTTTGATTTCTTTTTAGGGAAAACCGACCCAAACCGAACCATGAACACCCCTAGATGTGTCATAGCGAGTGCTCAAGTCTAGTTTTCATATTTCCAAAAGTGAGTTATGCAGAAAACTGTAAGCAAAATTTGCAAGTAGATGAAAACACCGGTTGCAATAATATATTACCCTCTTAATATTGTACCTGAGAAGATAAAGTTTAAAAAAAGACAATAAAGAGAACAAAGGAGGATCTAAAATCTTTTACATTAAAGTTCTAGAGTACTACAAAGTATCAAAGAAAGTTGAAGATGTACTTAATATGAAGCGGAATTTATTTGGTTCCTATTTTAGAAAGGAGTAGTGTAATGACCCGACTTGCCATTTTGAGTAATTACTCACCTTTATACTATTTGAAGTCTGGAATAGCTTCGTTATGTCATTTATGACTTGTACGCAAAATTTGAGTTCATTCCGGATTGATTTGCTATGTTTCGGTATTGAACCTAGAATGCTCGATGTCGATTCTTTAAGAATATGTGGTATCACATTAAGACATTGAGCTCCCAATTCAGTTTTGATTGAAGTATTAGATCCGTATTGAAATTATGGGCCATAGCAAAAAGAATCGTTGAATTTTGACATCGTATGAAGGAGTTATGCCTATTTTCGTGTCTGGAATGATTTTCCGTCGCCGCGAGCGCCCAGGGTAGCGTGGGGTGCTAGCCCTGGTGCTGGGAATTTTAGGATGCTGGAAACTGCGCCACAGGCAGTGCCCCATGCTACCTGTGACGCCCAAAACAGCTGAGGGTCTATAAAACGGGGTTCTTGCCATATTTACTCATTTTTGAGTTTATGGAGCTCGGTTTAGGCGATTATCACGGGAAAATATTGGGATAATTATTCCTTATCCTATATTGATTATATTTCATTATTCCATATTCATTTACATCATGAATCCGTGAATTTATGGAAGAAAAATCAGATTTTTATAAAATCTTCCAAAAATGTAAAATGAAGATTTGAAGGTCAATCCGATGTCGGAATTTGATAATTTTTATATGGTTGGACTCGTATCTGAACGGGTGTTCGGATTTTGTAACTTTTGTAGGGTTCCAAGATGTGGGCCCCACAGGCAATCTTTGAACTAAATTTCGGATTTTTATGGAAAATTAGCATTTTCATATGGAATTGATTCCTATACCTCGTTTTGATTGTATCGAATTATTTTGACTAAGATTCGAGGCGTTCGGAGGCCGAATCACAAGGAAAAGGTTTATTGGAATAAAGAATTTGCTTGGATTGAGGTAAGTAACTCTTCTAATCTTGGAGTTGAGGGTATGAACCTTGAATATATGTATTTTGTGAATTGTTGGGAGGCGGCGCACATGTTAGGTGACGGGCGTGTGGGCTTGCACTATAGAAATTATGACATAATTGTTTATGTGGAATTTTATAGTAACCTTGGCATTTTTCCAAGCGGATTTATGTGTTAAAGAACTGAGTTGAAAAGCATATTCAAAATCATGTTGAAGCTATGTGCCAGTATTATTGGGACCCACAGAGGTCATATTGCTGTGAATTATTGACATAAATTTGAAAGTCATAATCAGTCATATTCATTTCATTGCATATCATAACTCAGTTTTATGACTCTATTTTGATG
>AWOL01S0021709.1:15654-40035 GCA_000715115.1 Nicotiana otophora | reverse complement strand
TGCCTCCCAGCCTATCGGGAGTTCATTCAGTTTTCCACGTATCTATGCTCCGGAAGTATCATGACGACCTATCACATGTGTTAAACTTTAGCACAGTTCAGCTAGATAATAGCTCGGGTTATGAAGATGAGCCAATTGCCATTGCTGATAAACATGTTCGCCAGTTGAGGTCCTAGAGGATTTCTACAGTAAAAGTCCAGTGGAGGGGTCAACCAGTCGAGGAAGCGACTTGTGAGGCTGAGGAAGACATGCGACGCAGATATCCACACTTATTCAGCACTCCAGGTACAATTCTAAACCTGTTCGAGGACGAACGTTTGTTTAAGAGGTGGATAATGTAATGACCTAACCGGTCATTTTAACTTTTAGAACCCCGTTCCCTAAAAATAAAACTCCCAGTATGTGCTTGTAATGATTTATGACTTGTGGGGATGGTTGGTTCGGGATTTGGAAGTGTTTTGGGTGAAACCGGAACACTTGGTTCTTTAAGTTGGCCTTAAAGTGCTAAGTTTGACTTCGGTCAACATTTTGAGAAAACGACCTCGGAATAGAATTTTGATGATTCCAACAGCTCCGTATTGTGATTTTGGACTTAGGAGCATGTTCGAAATTTTATTTGGAAGTCCGTAGTTAAATTAGGCTTGAAATGGCTAAAAACAAGAATTTAAGTTTGGAAGTTTGATCGATGAGTTGACTTTTTGATACCGGAGTCAGAATCCAGTTCCGAAATTTTTCATAGCTCCGTTATGTCATTTATGACTTGTGTGTAAAATTTGAGGTCAATCGGAGTTGATTTGATAGGTTCCGACATCGAATGTAGAAGTTGAAACTCTTAGTTTCATTAAGCTTGAATAGGTGAATGATTCATGGTTTTAGCATTGTTTGATGTGATTTAGAGGTTCGACGTCCCTCGGCAGTGTACACGACACTCTGGATCGGGCCGTACGTCCTCGGCAGAAATCGTGCTTAATAATAATAATTACACAATACTTTAATAATTTATTTTAGCTTGTGAATCTAATTAATAAATTGAAAAATCTTTGGAATTTAATAAATTATTATTCTTGCTTGTTAAGGAATTAATTATTACTCTTGTAAATGAGATTTAATTGATAAATTGGAAATTATTTGAATTGAAGGAATTTAATTAATATATTGAGAATTGTTACATTTGAAGGAATTTGATTATTTTCGGACTCATAGTGAGTGTCAAAGTCGGTCATCTCGTCTCTACCAATTCGAGATTAGGCTTGATACTTACTGGGTACACGTTTTATACGTACTCATACTACACTTACTGCACTTTTTGTGCAGGATCTGAGACAGGTACTAGTGGAGGACCTATCATCACATACCCACGTCATCCCAATGCATAGTGGTGAGCTGCCTTTCTAAGCCGTTCTGCAGGTACCCGTGTCTCTTCTTATATTTACATTCTGCCTATTTCATTTCAAACAGTATTTGGAGTTTTGTATAATCTACTAGATGCTCATGCACTTGTGATACCAGATCTTGGCACACACACATATTGGTATAGTTTGGGTTTATATTTTTTTGGTTTTAAATTTTATCAATGTATGCTTAATTTATTAGTTGGCTTGCCTAGCTGTAGTGTTGGGCGCCATCATGACCTACAGGTGAAATTGGGTCGTGACAAGAGAGTCTTAACATCACTCTTTCTTGGTCATGATATTCATTTTCTCCTTTGTTTTCTCCATGCTTTGCATCATTACTTTTCTTTGAATCCCTTTCAACTCTTCAACTTATTCACTTTCCTTTTGCATTTTTCTTTTTGTTATTTCTTTCCTTTCCTTTCCTTCTCTTTATTTATTTTTTCTTTTGTGCCTTTTTCAAATCCCTCTTCTCTCCCCCAAGCTAACAACTTTAGCTAATTGTTTCACAAGAGTGTTAAGGAAAGCTCGGGTTCCAAGAGAGGGTCACGACACAACGGGTAAAGGCTTGTAACATGGTTATCAAATGAGAAAGTTTTTAGGCTCGAATAGGTTGACTAGGGATAACAACATTGGTGGGCAATAGAAAATTTCAAGCGGGTCAAGAAAAGCCTATAATCACTTCTCAAGCCAAGCAAAACTTACAATTTTGCCTAGAAACGCATTCGAGGCAAGTTCTAGACCATTAGCATGGGTACTTGGACTTGCAACAACAACATCTCACCTCTCACACAATTGGATTGTTAAAGAGGATAGAGTCGAGGGCCCACAACGACCATATTCAAGATTGAAAATCACTATGGTTCGATTAAACCACTCGATGATAGCTTAAGTCAACACAAGAGTCACAGGGTCACTAACTAGAGCTATTTCTTTCCAAAAACCTTATTTCTAACCATAAGTATGCAGTTAAGTGTGTTGGTACCAAGCGAATTATATTTAACTCTTCGAGCATGACTCAATTAGGTCTTTTTTTTAATTCATTACTACTACTATTATTACCTAAACACCAAAAACGGATTCAATCCCTTAAGAAGGTTGTCATGCTATCCATCGTTGGGAAGAGCCACATGGTTCACACAAAAATCACCTTTGGAAAGAACCGTGACATTAAGAAAACCAAAGGCTTATTATCCACTAAGACATAAAAAGAAGCTATTAAATCAATAAGAAGCTACTAATTCAAAAAAAAGACAAACATAAAGATAAAGAAGCTATAAAACAAAAGAACTACTGAAAGCTAAACGAATATACATAATGGGAGATAAGAGGGAATATATACATAATGAGAAAGCGGAAGAAAATAGTAATAAGTTAATTTCAGGCCAAATGTCTCGTAATTATCAAAATACAGAATCATCAGAATGTGTCAAAGAAATTCCACCCCCAATAAAAATAAGCATTGTCCCCAATGCTTAACAACATAAGAGTAAGATAAGGGTGAGAGTGAAGAAAACTCCCTATGGCACTGTGGCCATCTCTATGTCCCCAGTAGTGGCTTCGACCTCAGCCTCATCCAATTGGATCTCATCATCCTCAAGTCCGGGAGTGGCTGGGTTGGTGAACATCTGACGGACTTCCTCAACAGTGTCAACAGCAATGTCTGGCTCCTCAGACTGGCCAGCTGGTGTTGTAGGTGTTGTAGGAAGTAGGCCTGGGTGCTGCGGGTCTATCAACATATCAAATGGAATGTCGCCGGCTGCTGCAAGCTTTGTAACTTGGCTCTGAAGCTCGTCCACTGACTTGTTAGATGCTGTCGCTTTCTCATTCTCTTTACCTCTTTGCCCAACTCTTCGATCACTGCCCCATGCTACACTAAAGTGGCCATGATCGTGTTTTGATTTTCCAGGAGTTTTTTCAAAGTTTCATCAACTGTCGGAGAGGATGACTGTGCTACAACATGACTGAATATGTCAGTCAGCTTTACAGTAGCTATCTTAATCCAGTTGTTGAGGCTCGCCAGTGTCTAGGAGCAGATGGCTAAGGTATTGGCTTCAAAGCCTAGGTAGGAGGCACTGAGGCTGAAGGTGGAGGTATGGAAGCTGTCCTGGTAGAAGGCTCTGCTGACGTGGATAGAATATCATCTGTCTTTATACCCACCACCGATGGCTCATCAGACTGGACTACGGTGGTAGTTGGCTGACCCTTTCTCTTTAGGTTATGTGCATCCATCAGAGAATACCAAGAGAAGGGCTTCTTCGCCCGAACCTTTAAGTCATAATCTATGGGCCCTACCCGTGCATCCGTAAGGTACTCAGTGATGGTGTTGGGATACGGGTAAGAGGTATCATCTTTCCTGGAGACCACTGACATGTTGTCCGACATCACGACACCCACATTGATCGGGTACCCGACCAAAATATAGGCGACTAGAACTGCCCGTGGAATAGGTAGGTTGGTTTCATTCTATCACGGGTCTAGTCGGCTGCATACGAAGGTCTGCCATCCTTTCGCCTCGAAATTTAGGGTGTTCCACTGAATAGGAACCCCTGCAGTGATCCATGGTGGTTGTGGCCCCATGGATGCCAGAAGATCAGCTAGCCATGGGCGAGCTGCATCAACCATCGCCAACTTCTCCAAATACTGTGTCGGCTCAACATCCACAAACCCCAAGTAGGAGTTCAGTGTGTGCTGGTCGAACCGCACCTTCAGATTTCTCACTTTTGTAACTTTGGTCCCTTTCTTTATGTGTGCCACATTAGCATAGAACTTCTGTACCAAATACTCATTGGAGTCCACAACTGACTGGGTGAACCACATCCACCCCTTCCTCTCTAGAAACTGTCTCAACATGACTGGATTATACTTGTTAAGATCTTTAAGCTGGAATTGTTGCTCAAGAGTGAGCGATCTCACCTGCCACCACCCACGGAAGCTGGTGAAGGCAGCTAGACTCACAAAACGGTCCTCCCAGGCCTCTTTCTTCTTTGCCCTCTCAAGGATGACAACTGTAGTATCCCCGCCTCAGCTATCATCCGGAATATCATTAATAGTAACTGCCGGTGCCTTAGGGACAGGTGTAAAAGAGGGCTCTGAAGCCTGACTGGCACTCTCCGAACCCTCAGAGGTGATATGAGAGGAGGAAGGCTCGTCCCAGAGTTGAAATCTTCCCTGTGGCTGTTGTGGCTGTGATTGGATAACAAGTTTCTCTTGCACTGAGTTGCCCTTTGATGCTTCCCGAGATGGGGCATATAAACTAGCTTCGGAGGGCTTGGGCTGTCTTCCTCGGCATGCTGTTGCTTTCTTGGTGATTATATTCTAGAGGACGAGGGGTAAAGTGCTTTTGCCTCGACCTCTGGAAGGTTTAACCCTCCCCTTTGAAGTGTCACCGTGGCCACGAGATCTAACCATTTTCTGTAACAAGCAATAGCAGTAGTTAGTTGTGGTTCAATTTCAAACAGACAGTATAACACAATGTAGAACATGAGTACAAGGTGGGGAAGTGCGGTCCGTATAATTACAAGTGCGGCCGCAGACTGGGTTGTGCGGACCGCACAATTTGAACTTGCAACCGCAGAAATGGGACTGCAGTCCGCATAATTTTTAGTGCGACCATAGAATTGAAGTACGTTCCGCACAATTATGTTTGTGGCCGCACATTAGACATCCCAAAAGTGTCAACTCTATGATGATAGAGATTGGTTTGTTCTGCTGCCGCACACACTTTTCTGCGACCGCAATAGAATTTCTGCGGTTCGCACAATTTCAAGTGCGACCGCAGAATCATGCTTGAACCAAGAACCCTATTCTCCACTTCTGCGGACCGCACAATTTGTTGTGCGGCCGCAGATGTCAAAACCAAATCGATCAGACTTCTAGGGTTTTCAAGTTTTGCACATATTCAACATGGTATTAACAATTAAGCATGCCAATTAGTTTATCTAGTTCCCATAAACCAATTAGCAATTGACCCATTATAGTTTATCTGGATATACAAAAGCCTTTGTTGATCCGCGGTCCGCACAATTTGGGGTGCGACCGCAAATTTTGACCGTGGACCGCAAAATTTGATGTGCGTCCACAGATTGGTCATTTCTCTGACAGATCAAACTTCAGAGAGTTTTCAATTTCCCATCTCAATTTGTGCGGTCCGTACAAGAATTGTGCGACCGTAGTTCCCTTCTGCTATATCATTCAAAATGTGTAGTACGCACTTTTTTCACACTTAGCCAATTTTCTAAGCACAGTTCCTGTAAAGCACACTCTTTCCTGCAACACACTTCAAATCCATTTAGCATAAAATAACACCTATCTACAAAAGAAGAAAAAAAGAAAAAAAGAAAATATGGTTTGCCTCCCAAGTAGCGCCTGATTTAACGTCGCGGCACGACGCAGATTACCATCACTTCAAATGAATAACTGCCACCATGTGGCCATCATCAGCTTGTCCCAAATAATTCTTCACCCGGCGACCATTGACTTGGAATACCTCATCATTTTTTATCTTCAATTACAATGCACCAAAAGGTGTCATACCCACAATTTCAAAGGGACAACTCTATTTGGATTTCAGCTTTCCGGGAAACATCTTCAATCGTGAGTTGAACAACAAAATAAGATCGCTCACCTTGAACTCCTTATTTCGGATATATTTGTCATGAAGGTACTTCATTATCTCTTTGTACAAGGACGAGCTTGCATATGCATGGTACCAAAACTCATCCAATTCATTCAAATGTGCAACCCGTAAGTTAGTGGCTGCATCCCAATCAAGATTCAACTTCTTTAAAGCCCACATGGCTTTGTGCTCAAGTTCCACCAGAAGATGACAAGCTTTGCCAAACACCAACCGGTATGGAAACATCCCGATAGGAGTTTTGAATGCAGTCCAATAATACCATAGTGCATCATCAAGCTTCTTTGACCAGTCCGTCAGGTTAGCATTCACTATTTTGGACAAGATACTCTTTATCTCCCGGTTGGAGACTTCCACTTGACCGTTAGCTTGAGGATGATAGGGAGTCATAATTTTATGAGTAATACCATACTTTCTAAGCAAAGTGTCAAAAGCCTTGTTGCAAAAATGCGACCCCCATCGCTTATGATAGCCCGCAGAGTACCAAATCTTGTGAAAATATTCTTCTTCAAGAACGCTACCACACTCCTTACTTAACTGTTGGGTAGAGCAAAGGCCTCAATCCATTTAGACACATAATCAACCGTGACCAAAATGTAGGTGTTTCCACAAGAACTCACAAAAGGACCCATGAAGTCAATACCCCACACATCAAAGATATCGATTTCCAAAATGGTAGTGAGAGGCATTTCATTCTTCTTCGATATTCCACCGGCCCGTTGGCATTCATCACATCTTTTCACCATATCACTTGCATCTTTGTAGAGAGTGGGCTAATAGAAACAACAACTTAGCACTTTAGTCATCGTTCTTGCTCCGCCATGGTGACCACCATAAGGCGAAGAATGGCAAGCCTCAAGAATAACATTTTTCTCTTCATCCGGTACACATCTTCTAATTACCCCATCTGTGCAAATCCGGAAGAGGTAAGGCTCGTCCCAATAATAATCTTGACAATCCCATTTGAGCTTCTTCCTTTGATTTGAAGAGAACTCATCCGGGATAATTTCACACACAGGGAAGTTTGCTAGATCGGCGAACCATGGCACCTCTTTCATTGAAATGGACAAGAGTTGCTCATAGGGTAAGAAGTCATTGATCTCAAGGCCATCATGCGGCTTTCCCTCCTCCTCGAAACAAGACAAGTGGTCCGCCACTTGATTTTCACTCCATTTCTAATATTGAATGTCAATCTCAAACTCTTGCAACAATAGCACCCATCTCATCAACCTAGATTTTGAATCTTTCTTGCTCATAAGATAACAAAGTGCCGCATGGTCCGTATGAACAAAACCTTTGCACCCATCAGGTATGGGTGGAACTTCGCAATTGCAAACATAATGGCGAGGAGTTCTTTATCTGTAATGGTGTAATTGACTTGGGCATCATTCATGGTCTTACTAGCATAGTATACCGGATGAAAAATCTTATTGATATGTTACCCCAAAGCTGTTCCAACCGCTACATCACTAACATCACATATGAGCTCAAAAGGAATACTCCAATTAGGAGCGGTGATAATGGGAGTAGTAGTCAACTTTAACTTTAGCAATTCAAAGGCTCTCATGCAATAATCATTGAAGTGAAATTTAGCATCTTTCTCTAAAAGCTCGTATAAGGGGTTTACCACTTTGGAAAAATCCTTTATGAAGCGCCGATAGAACCCAGCGTGACTCAAGAAACTTCTCAATCATTTCAGTTATGTTGGAGGTGAAAGTTTAGAAATCACCTCTATCTTCGCCTTGTCGACCTCAATGCCCTTATTTGAAATTTTGTGGCCAAGGACAATGCCCTCCTTGACCATGAAATGGCATTTCTCCCAATTCAACTCCAAGTTCGTTTCTTCGCACCTTGCCCATACTTTATCCAAATTTGCCAAACAATAATCAAAGGAATCCCCGACTACCAAAAAATCATCCATGAAGACTTCAAAGGTAGTCCTCTACCATGCCCGTAAAGATCGCCATCATACACCGTTGAAAAGTTGCTGGTGCATTGCATAAGCCAAATGGCATCTACTTGAAAGCGAAAGTGCCATAGGGACAAGTGAAAGTTGTTTTCTCTTGATCTTTCGGGGAAATAAGGATTTGGTTGTAGCCCGAATATCCATCTAGAAAGCAATAGAAAGCACGGTCGGCCAACCTATCAAGCATTTGGTCAAGAAAGGGGAGTGGGAAATGGTCTTTCCTTGTGATTTTGTTTAGCTTCCGATAGTCCATACACACTCTCCACCGGGTCACCGTTCCCTTTGGAATCAACTCATTCTTATCATTGGTGACCACAATTATGCCCCCTTCTTCTGAACACATTGCATCGAAGAAGTCCATGAACTATCAGAAATGGGGTAGAAAACCTCGACATCTAACCACTTGATGATCTCCTTTTCGACCACATCTTGCATGGATTTATTGAATCTCCTTTGATGTTCAATGAAGGGTTTGGCATCTTCCTCCAAGTTAATCTTGTGCATGCAAAATATAGGGCTTATTTCCCGAATATCCGCCAAAGTCCACCCAATAGCTTTCTTCCTCTTGTGGAGCATCGCCAATGTAGAGTCAACCTGCACGTTAGTCAAACAAGAGGAAAGAATAACCGGTAAAGTAGAATAAAGGCCAAGGCATTCATACCTAAGATGTGGAGGCAATGTCTTCAACTCTAAGATAGTAGGCTCTTCAATTGAAGGCTTTGTAGGAGGAGTTTTCCTATTCTCAAGATCCAAGGAAAGTTTTCGGGGTGCATAGTTCGACGACCTATTCCTTGCAAAGAATTAACATATTCCATGAATCCATCCATCTCATCATCATCAAAATTGAGCAAGACGGCCTCCAACATATCACCCACATTAATCGTGGCACTTGTATCATCAACAATCACATCGGTCACCAAGTCCACGAAAGAACAAACTTCATTGATATTTGGTTACCTCATAGATTTGTACACATGGACCACTACCTTTTCAACACCCACCTGAAAAGTGAGTTCTCCGGCTTACACATCAATAAGAGCCTTCCCCGTAGCAAGGAAAGGTCTATTAAGAATAATCGACACCTCATAGTCCACTTTACAATCAAGAATGACAAAATCCGTCGGGAGAATGAACTTGTCAACTCGAACCAATACATCTTCAATCACCCCCAATGGTCTCTTCATTGTACGATCGGCCATTTGTAATCTCATAGATGTGGGTCTTGGTTGCCCAATTCCCAATGTCTTGATAACTGAATAGGGCATCAAATTGATACTTGCCCCAAGATCACAAAGAGATTTTGCAAACTCGGCACTTCCAATGGTACAAGGGATTGTGAAAGCACCGCGATCTTCCAACTTAGGAGCCATTGAATGCACAATTGCACTCACTTGGTAAGTGACTTTGATAGTTTCAAAATTCTTCGACCGCTTCTTTGTCAAAAAGTCCTTCATAAACATGGCATAACCACGTTAGAGGGCTCCAGCCCGTGGTAGGGGACAAGGATGTCCCAGAGTTTCTCCAACTATGCCACCAGTAGATCCGTTAGAGGATCCTATTATTGAGTAGCAGGGCGAGGTGCCTACAGCAGGGCTAGCCCCGGTGGATTTCATGTCCACACCGGGATTCCAGGAGGTCATGGGCAGTATGCTGCAGTTCATCGATTCTATGACTCAGGCTGGCCTATTTCCATCAGACCCAATCATATCTCAGGCGGGAGGGGGAGCACAGACCCCTACCGCTCAGGTTCCAGGGCATGCAGCTGCCGTGTATCAGACCCCATACGCACTACCCGTGGGTGGATCACAGCCAGTTATAACAGCTATACCTGAGCCCAAACCAGCTGCGACCGGCGATCCACATAAGTTATTGGACAGATGGGCCAGGCTTCATCCTCCTACCTTTAGAGGTTAGCGACATGTGGACCCCCAAAACTATTGATTGGTGCAGGGACTGACTGCAACATAAGGATATTGGAGTCCCATGGGGTGGATTTTACTACCTTTCAGCTGGAGGGCTAGGCCCCTAGATGGTGGCAGTCCTATCTTCTTGGTAGACCAACGGGTTCCCCTCCCATGACTTGGGATCTGTTCACATGCCTCTTCTTGGATAAATATATTCCACCCTTTCAGAGGGAAGAGTTGCGGTTTCAGTTTGAGTAGCTCCAGCAGGGTCAGATGTCAATGACCAACTATGAGGCGAGATTCTCTAAGTTGTCTCGCCATGCACTTATGATACTTCCTACCGATGCGGAGAGAGTACAGAGGTTTATTGCTGGGTTTCACCCTGGTATCCAGGCCACCATGGCTCGAGAGGTGGATATGGGGACTTCTTACGGGTTGGCTGTGGAGATAGCTTAAAGGATCGATGGTGTCCGTCAGTGCGGAGCCGAGAGCAGGCGACGAGGGATAAGCGATTTTGATATTCTGGAGAGTTTAGTGGTGCCCCGGCTGAGGGCAGTGCTCAGTTCGTGAGGGGCCAGCCTAGCAGGCCCACCTATCCAGCACCACCGCCTTCTCGGGATGCTCTAGTGTGACCTTATTTCAGTGCCATGCCAGAGAGTTCTTACCACCCACCATCTATTCAGGGTTCTTCAAGTGGGTATTCAGGCCATCAGGGTCAGACTTCAGGTCAGCAGTCCACCGTACCGAGAGGTCATTTCGAGTGCGGGGATCTCAGTCATGTGTGGAGGTTCTGCCCTAGGCTTCGGGGCAAGGCAGTACATCAGGGTCAGTAACCTACTATTCTAGCACCATCTGCCTCACCAACCGTCCGACTGCCCAGAGGCGTAGGGAAGGTGGGTAGGGGTCGTCCCAGAGGTGGAGGCCAGCCAGGTGAAGGCTAGTCAGGTGGTGCTCCATCTAGGTTCTATGCTTTTCCGGCCAGACCAGATGTATTGGCCTCAGATTCTGTGATCGCATGTATTATTTCTATCTACGATAGGGATGCTTCGGTACTATTTGACCCAGGGTCTACGTATTCATATGTTTTGTCTCTGTTTGCTCATTTCTTAGGTGTTTCTCATGAGTCCTTGGGTACTCCTGTTTATGTGTCCACTCTAATGGGTGATTCTGTTGGTGTGGATCGGATCTACTGATCCTGCATTGTTACATTCTATGGTTATGAGACTAGAGCGGATCTTCTGTTACTTGATATGACCGACTTTGAGGTCATCCTGGGCATGGATTGGTTATCTCCACATCACTCCATCCTTGATTTCCATGCCAAGACTGTTACCTTGTCAATGCTAGAGTTCATCTGTCAGTGCATCTAGTCAGGTTATTTCTTTTCTGAAGGCTCGACACATGGTTGAGAAGGGTTGTTTGGATTATCTAGCCTATGTTCGGGATACTACCACAGAAACTCTGGCGATTGATTTAGTGCATGTGGTCCAGGAGTTCTTCGGTGTGTTTCCTTTTGATCCTCCAAGCATGCCACCAGATCGTGATATCAATTTCTGTATTGATTTGGCTCCAGGTACCCAACTTATATCTATCACGTCGTACCGTATGGCTACAAAAGATATGAAGAAGTAGCTTGAGGAGTTGCTAGCAAAAGGATTTGTCAGGCCGAGTGTATCGCCTTGGCATGAACTAGTGTTATTTGTGAAGAAGAAAGATGGGACTATGCGGATGTGCATTGATTACTGCCAGTTGAACAAAGTTACCATCAAGAACAAGTACCCATTGTCGCATATTGATGATTTGTTTGACCATTTGTATGGTGCAGGGTGTTCTCTAAGATCTACTTAAGATCGGGGTACCATCAGCTGAACATTCGAGATTCGGATGTTTCGAAGACTGCTTTTCGGACTAGATATGGCCATTATGAGTTTCTAGTGATGTCCTTCAGTTTGACTAATGCCCCAGTGATATTTATGGATTTAATGAATCGGGTGTTCAGGCCATACATTGATTCATTTGTCATTGTCTTTATTGATGACATTTTGATCTACTCACGTAGCATGGAGGAGCATAAGCAGCATTTGAGAACGGTGCTTCAAACCTTGCGGAAATGGAAGGTATATGCTAAGTTCTCCAAGTGTGAGTTCTGGTTGGATTCTGTGGCAGTCTTGGGGCATGTTGTATCAGACGAGGGGATTAAGGTAGACCCCAGGAAGTTCGAGACAGTTCAGAGTTGGCCTCATCCTACTACAGCGACTGAGATCAGTAGCTTCCTGGGGCTAGCAGGTTATTATCGCCGGTCTTGGAGGGCTTCTCATCTATTGTAGCACCTTTGACTAGATTGACTCAGAAGGGTGATCTGTTCCGATAGTCCGATGATTGCAAGGCGAGCTTTTAGAAGCTCAAGACCGCATTGACTTCAACACCAGTGTTAGTGTTACCTTCCGATTCAGGGATGTATACTGTGTATTGTGACGCTTCACGCGTTGGTTTGGGTTGTGTATTGATGCAGGAGGGGCGGGTTATTGCATACACTTCATGCCAATTGAAGCCCATGAGAGGAATTACCATGTACACGATTTGGAGTTGGCCGTGATTGTTCATGCTCTTAAGATCTGGAGGCATTATCTTTATGGGGTGTCCTGTGAGGTTTACACCGATCATCGCAGCTTGTAGCACTTGTTCAAGTAGATGGATCTCAATTTGAGGCAGCGCAGGTGGCTTGAGTTACTAAAAGACTATGATATCACCATCCTTTATCATGCGGGCAAGGCGAATGTAGTTGAAGATGCCTTGGGCAAAAAGGCAGAGAGTATGGCTATTTTGACTTTCATTTCAACTGAGGAGAGGCCACTAGCTTTGGACATTCAGTCCTTGGCTAACAGACTTGTGAGGTTGGATATTTCATAGCTCATCCGAGTTCTTACATGTGTCATTGCTCAGTCTTCACTATTCAAGCATATTAAGGTTTGCCAGTTTGAGGATCCGCACTTGTCGGTTCTTAGAGGGACGATACTATAGGGTGGTGCCAAGGATTTTACTATCGGTGATGATGGTGTTATGTGACTCCAGGGTCGCCTATGTGTTCCTAATATTGATGTCTTGAGGGAAAAGATCCTTGAGGAGGCACACAATTCTCGGTATTCTATTTATCCAGGTTCTACGAAGATGTATTGCGACCTGAGGTAGCATTATTGGTGGCGGAGGATGAAGAAGGACATAATCGAGTATGTGGTGAGGTGCCTAAATTGCCAGCAGGTCAAGTATGAGCATCATAGGCCAGGTGTCCTACTTCAGCAGATGACGATACTTGAGTGGAAATGGGAGCGCATTACTATGGACTTTGTAGTTGGGTTGCCGCGGACCTTGCGGAAGTTTGATGTAGTTTGGGTCATTATTGACAGGTTGACCAAGTCGGCACAGTTCATCTTGGTTGTGACCACGTACTCTTCAGAGAGGTTGGCCCAGATTTATATCCTTGAGATTGTTCGATTGCATGGTGTGCATGTTTACATTATATCAGATAGAGGCCCTCAGTTTACTTTACATTTCTGCAGAGCAGTACAGAGTGAGTTGGGGAACCGTGTAGAGCTTAGCACAACCTTTCATCCGCAGACTGACGGGCAGTTCAAATCTTGGAGGATATGCACAAAGCATGTGTGATTGACTTCGGAAGGTAGTGGGATCGGTTCTTGACTTTGATCGAGTTTTCTTACAACAACAGTTATCAGTCCGGCATCGAGATGGCCCCATTTGAGGTTTTATATGGTCGGTGATATAGTTCTCCCATTGGATGGTTTGAGCCTGGTGAGGCTAAGTTATATCGTACTGATTTGGTAAGGGATGCCTTGGAAAAGGTAAAGTTGATTCAAGAGAGGCTTCGCACAGCACAATCTAGACAGAAGAGTTACGCGGATCATAAGGCACATGATTTATTGTTTATGGTAGGCGAGAAGGTTCTCCTTAAAGTCTCGTCAATGAAGGGGATCATGAGGTTCGTAAAGAAGGGCAAGTTGAGCCCAAGGTTCATAGGTCCATTTGATTTGTTGAGATGAGCTGTGGAGGTTGCTTATGAGCTTGCTTTCCCTCCCAGTCTATTGGGAGTTCATCCGGTTTTCCACGTGTCAATACGCTGGAGGTATCATGCTAACAGGACGCATGTGTTGGACTACAACACGATTCAGTTAGATGAGAACTTGGGTTATGAGGAGGAGCCGGTTGCCATTGTTGATAGGCAGGTTCACCAGTTGAGGTCCAAGAAGATTTATGCGGTAAAGGTTCAGTGGAGGGTCCAACCAGTCGAGGAGGCGACTTGGGAGGCTGAGGAGGACATCAGGAGCAGATATCCACACTTATTCGGCACTTCAGGTATGATTTTAGACCGTTCGAGAATGAACATTTGTTTAAGAGGTGGAGAATGTAACGACCCGACCGGTCATTTTGCTTTCTAGGTCCATGTTCCCCTAAATAAGACTCCCCGTATGTGCTTTTACTGTTTTATGACTTGTGGGGATTGTTAGTTCGAGATTTGGAAGGGTTCAGGTTGAAATTGGAACGCTCAGTTTCTTAGTTGGCCTTTAAAAGGCTAAGTTTGACTTTGGTCAACATTTTGAGTAAACGACCTCGAAACCAGGATTTGATAGTTCCAATAGGTTTGTATGATGATTTTGGACTTGGGCATATATTTGTATCGGGTTTTGGATGAACCGGGAGCGTTTCAGCGCTTAAGGTTGAAAGTTTGCTTATTGAAGGGTTAGAAGTTCCTTAAATTTGGGTTGGAGTAGGTTTTGGTGTTATCGAGGTCCGTTTGGCATTCCGAGCCGAGGAATAGTTCCGTATGGTGATTTAAGACTTGCACGCAAAATTTGGTGTCATTCCGAGTAGTTTAAATATGTTTCGGCGCGTTTAGAGTAAGTTGGAAGAACTTGAAGTTCACAAGTTGATTCAATTTGGTTTGGGGTATGATTCTTAATTTTGATGTTGTTTTCCGCGTTCCGAGGGTGCGAGCGAGTTCGTTTTGTGATTTCAAACTTGTTGGCATAGCCATGGGGGAACAGCTAAAGCTCCAAGCTTCTGGTGTAACCCAACCGCAGGTGCGAGCTCGCAGAAGCGAGCCAACAACCGCAGAAGCGGCCCGTCATGGGCAGCCAGAAACCGCAGATGAAGAGAAGGCGACCGCAGATGCGGAGCAGCAAAAGCGGTCAAGGGACCGCAGAAGCGAGACTTACGCAGGTGCGGCTCATCTGTCGCAGGAGCGACATACATAAACGACACACATTCCGCAGATGCGGACTTAGGCTAACCAAGGGAGGACCACATCTACGATGAATATTCCGCAGATGCGGAGCCGCAAATGCAGCCCAGTGACCGCAGGTGCGAAATCGCTGGAGGTTAAAACGGGACTTAGGATATTTTGAGTTCATTTATTACACACTTCGGCGATTTTGGAGCTTTAAAGAGGGGGATTTCCACCTAGTTAATTGAGGTAAGTAATTTCCAAGCAATGTGAGTTTAATAAATAGATCATGGGTAGATTTTAACATGAAAATTTGTGAAAATTATGGGTTTAGATGAATAACCCTAGATTTTGATAAAACTGGGATTTAATCACGAAAATAGTTATGGAATTGAGTAAAAAATTATATATTTGAGTTCGTGAGGTTATGGGTAACAACCTTTTTCGAAAATTTTCGGAATTTGGGCTTGTGGGCCTCGGGATGAATTTTAGGGATCCTTCAATTGGGGTTGGGTAATCACTCTAATAGTTAAAATATGAACTTTTGAACATATATTGATTGATTTATACAACATTTGACTAGTTTCGGATGGTTCGACACCGTGTTGAGGCTTTGGAGTAAATTTGAGGCCGGAAAGTGAGCTTTGAGACGAGGTAAGTCTCTTGTCTAACCTTGTAAGAGGGGATTTTACCCCATAGGTGATTTAGATTAATGTTGCCTCTAATTGTGGGGGCTACGTATGTACGAGGTGACGAGAGTCTGTGCGTAGCTACTATTTATGCTATGTCCGAGTAGTTTAGGACCCAAATCATGAATTACTTGAAATGTCGCACCCTATTTGTTAACTAAAGTGCCTAAATTTTATTAGAACTTGTAAGAGGAATTGTGAAAGACCGTTAATGGAATTTGTACTACATTGTGTGTTAGCCTTTAATAACATTTAAGTCAAATACTCATAAAGTATCCTCTCTTCTTGTGGAGCGAGTCGAACGCCTCGGCAGTAAATAGATACATCTATGGTTCGTGTCGCTCGACCCTCGGCAGTGTACACATTATTTTGGATTGGGCCGTACGATTTCGGCATAATCGTGCGTGTTAATACTCAGAGTTTAATTATATATTTGATATCATTTCATGGCTTGAGAGGTTAAAAGTATGCATGATGGAATTAATTTGGGACTTACCATGTGTGAAAGAATTATTTACTTCCTGCTTGTTATTTAGTTATTATGATTACATAACCCATGCTTATTTAGAACTTCTGTACTTTTATTGGTAGCCCATAGTAAGTGTCTATGTCGACCCCTCGTCACTAATTCTTCAAGGTTAGACTTGATAATTACTTGGTACATGTTGTTTATGTACTCACGCTACACTTCTGCACTAACCGTGCAAGATCTGAGACAGGTGAATCTAGCGGTCCTACCAGCGCGCATCTCAGATATCCTGAGGCCTAGTGGTGAGCTGCTTCCTGAGCCGTTCTGTAGCCCTTAGAGTCTCTCTTTGTTCTTATATTCTGTCTATTTTATTTCGGATAGTAGTTTGAGTTTTGTATATTCTACTAGTTACTCATACACTTGTGACACCAGATCTTGACACACACACTAGTAGACTTTATGATTTTGGAGTACTTGTATCATCATGATTTCTATTCAGTTGTCTTCATTTCAGTTATTAAATTTCTCACTCTTTAATTTATTATTAAATAGAATTTAATTACTTGAAAACTTATTAAAAGAGACATAACATGGTTTAATTCACTGTTAGCTTACCTAGCGCCTATAGGAGAATTGGGTCGTGACATTCTCCTAGTCAAAAAGCCAATTTGACTTTTTTATTTTTGTAAGAAATTTCATAATATGATACTTGTTTACCCGTAAAACGGTATAATTTAATTTATACGTGGTTTCTAGATAAGTGAATTAATTTGATCCTTAAATAAATAAATAATTTGATACACCCTATGCGTCCCAAGGTAATGTAATAAATATGAGACTTTTTAATCATGATTTAATTGAGTTTAAGGTCATAATATGATTATATATGATGTTTGGATATAAAATATAAAGTTTGGGAAAATCGAATTTAGGTTGCAACAAATCGACTAAGGATTTGGCTTGTAATAAAGTTGTTTTATCAACATATTTCGTGTGTTATATCAGGTATTTTTTCTGACATAGTGTATACCAAATTGAAGGTCTTGGAATTTAGTTTACAATGCTTTTAACCGTTCTTTCATACGACATCCGAATAAAAAGATATAAGCGTTGGAAGAAGGGCCAATGCTAGGGTGTCAAGTAGCACCTTTTTGACTTTTCAAGAAAATGGATATTTATATCCCTTATGTCGTCTCTTTCTTTATTTTTTCAGAAACCACGACCAAATAAGACCCATAAGCATACCCTTAAGCTCTCTACAAGGGTTTCAAAGAAGATTAACATCCCGGGTACGAAATCATGAAGCGATAACATTAGAACGATCCCTACGACGTAAGTATCGCTATATCGCCTCTCTTCTTCTTGTAGTTTGAGTTTTGGAAGGTATTTAATAGTTAGGAAAATTCCCCCATTCTGTATTTAAGATTTTAAATATCAAGGAAGATTGATAAATTCGTTTCCTAATAGTTAGAACTCACGAGACGGTGATCAGAAGCCGTGAGTTCGAGTTATTCGACTTGTAGTGGACTATTTTGTGGGCTGTTTCGTATTTGTTTTTGGGATGTCTATTTTTATAATGTTTAATGGAGTTTTGGAGGAGAAATGGTATGGAGAAACACCACATAATGGCAAAATAGTGGATTAGTCGTTCTTTGTAATATTTTCGGGGTGTTTGACACTACTATAATTGTCGTTTTGGGTATGAAGTCATTGGGGTGTGTTGGGCTGTTGTAAACTAAATATAACATGGATTTCGACTTGAATCCACTGTAAGAGGTAATTATATTATGTTCTTGCATGTGCTTAAGATTATCTTGATGTTGATTAAGTTAAATGGATGAGCTAGACATGAACTAGTGAATAAAGTTGCTAATTGAGGATAATTGGAGTTGTGGATTATTTTCTTTGTTATAAATATATGGTATAAGGCTGGAATCATTGATGAATGACTTCATTATCATGTTAATGATACTGTTAAGTTATATTAAGAAGTCTATAAGGGATGATATGGGGTATACAGGTTTCAATCGGAGCTTGCCGCTCGTCGTGAAGTAGTTGTGACTTGTTGTTGTTATATGGTATCTTGTTATTGATAATTATGTATTGCTACTTTGGAGGAGGCTCTTGTTACATGGGAGATGCTGCCCAAATTTACGTAAACGAGTTACTAGTTTAAGTTGCGGACTTAGCCTTTACTCAGCACACTGATTTTGAATCTCCTTATGCTATGGTAGATTGAGTTGAGTTGTTTGAAGAACTTCTTGGAAGGTATTAAGGACTCAACGGATCTAAGGTATGTTAAGGCTATCCCTTATTTCCTTTTGGCATGATCCATATGATACAAACGAAACGAGCAAATGCGGAACATTCACAAATGAATCTATTCTTAGAAGTACTAGGGGTGCCTATGTTCTTGATTCCCCATGTGTCCTATTATTATATCGTCTATTCATGGGTCTCAGAAAATACGTAAGTTGATAAAGTTTATTTCATGATATTAACCGAAGGCATATTGATCTTATGACATCCCGAGAGATATTATTGACTTACTTCTTATACATTGCATTCATTTATACATGTACATTGACCCATGACCAGATAGCGTTATATATGTGTAAATTATATGTATATGGGATATGGAAAAAGGTTATGGCGTTATATATGTGTGAGCACCAAATTTTTGACAATATTTGAATTTTTATCACCTTCTACTATGTAAATATTTGCAGAATTTAATATATATTTTTTAGCTTTGTTACACTTATATATATATATATATATATATACGTGTGTGTGTGTGTGAGCACCAAATTTTTGACAATATTTGAATTTTTATCACCTTCTACTATGTAAATATTTTCAGAATTTAATATATATTTTTTAGCTTTGTTACACTTATATATATATATATATATATAATATTAATAATTTAAAAGGTCAATTATTACTATTAGTATTATTTTTGTTATTATTTTTATCTTTATTTTTAAATAAAATGAATTAAAAACCGAAAATAAATAAAAACTGATTATTATTTTTTTAAACAAAATTCGGATGGCAATTAAAAAATAGGAAAAGTAGAAATATAAAATTAAAACGTAAAAGTAAAAGTAGGTAGAAATTGTTTAATAAAAAAAGTAAAAGAAAGTGGAAAATTAAAAAAATAAAAGTAAGGGTATCTGATTTTTTGTTTTTTAAAAAACAAGTAAAAGTAAGTGGAAAATAAAAAAAGAAAAGTAAAATAAATGGGAAATAAAAAAATAAAAGTAAGTAAGTGGGATTTTAAATGTATTAAAAGTAAAAAAAGTGAGAAATTAAAAAATAAAAGTAAATGAAAGTGGGGAATTATTTTTTTTAAAAATAAGAAAAATGGGAGGTGAAAATTCTTTTTAATTAAAAATAAAAAAATAAATAAAAATAAAAAATAAAAAATAGAAAATTCCGAAATTATTTTCTATAAATAGAAGAGAATGGAAAAAAAAGAGAGAGAGAAAGAAAAAAGAGGGAGGAGGGAGAGAAATTTATTTTCTTCTTTTAGGATAAGGGAATTTCTACTTTTGTCATTCTTTCTTTCGAAAAAACCACCAGCTTCACCACCCATACAATAACCTTTAAACCTCCATAGAACAGCCCTTTTAATACCATAAACTACCATCCAAACCCAGTCGAAACAGTGAGGTTTTTAATTGAGGTCGTCGGCGAGTTTTGATGCTCCGTTTGAAGTCTTGTGTGCGGTCTGAATGAATTTAAGATTCAAAGTTGTAAAACCGTAAAGTTTCAGATTCAACTTTTGAGGCTCACTTCTTATCTTTTTTGATTAATGATATGAGTTGCTTCTTTTTCTTTTGGTGTTCTTTGGTGTTCATTTATATCTTTAATGAATGAAATTATTCTCTGTTAAACATGCCAATTTTTGAGCTTCCTCTTTGTATATTTATTTTAGTTCATTAGCATGTTCTCTTAAAAAAGGGTTCATCCATGAATGGTTTAATGAAATTTGCTAATTGATAAGTGAGTTGTGATTGTTTATATATATAAAAAAATCTTATTGAAATGGAAGCTCAAGCAATGTTATGTCTCTATTTGGTTATTTAGTCATTCATGTGTTAATAAATGAGCTTTAGTAGTTCCATCTTTCTTTTAAATTAAGCTGTCAATTGTCTAAAGTATAGAGTTAAGTTGTTAAACAAGTTTAACTAGAATTATATCACTGGTGAAGATCCAATGTTTGGGCCTAGACACATGAGTTGTTGAAGGAAGTGGAGTTGTGAGACTACTATAAGCTAATGAAGAAAGTTATTTTATTTTTTGGGCTAAAACTTGAAATCTGCTAGGCCCATTAATCTCATACAATGACCCCCTTTTGTAGTTCTTGAATAATTAATTTAATCTATTTCATACTTTTCTACAATGACATACTCTTATGGCTTTACAAATCTCAAATTAGTTTAAGACAAATAATTCATAAACTTCATAGCTTGCTTTAGGCACGATTAATAAATTATCATGGCCATGAGTACGGTTCCCTTGGCATGGTCACGATACGTAAATCCCAATTCGAGTGCACATTTTACACGACTTGACCATAACTTCAAATAATATTAATAAACATGTTGTAAATCGTGGGTGCATTTCACGTGGCGCGGTTTGCAATGTGTACCAAACGACAAGTGTACGACATCGTAACTTGTTCAAGAAATAACTCCATAAATACTAAAAATCGATTTAAATACATAATTAAAAGCGTTCAAAGGTAAAATGCACAATAGGTTTAAAACATGTAATAAATCAGATAATTAAAAAGTAAAAATAAATAAATAAATAAAATCAGATAATTACGCTAAATATTAATTGTTAAACGACCGTGCTAAAACCACGGAATTCGGGAGTGCCTCACACCTTCTCCCAGGTTAACAGAATTTCTTACCTGGTCTTCTGTGTTCGCGGACCAAAAATAAGAGTCAAATTTCCTCGATTTGGGATTCTAAAATAAATCGGTGATTTGGGACACCATAAATTATTCCAAGTGGCGACTCTGAATAAATAAATAATCCCATTTCGAATAATGTCACTTAAATTGGAAAAACTCCCTATCCCCTNCCGGTCTTCTGTGTTCGCAGACCAAAAATAAGAGTCAAATTTCCTCGATTTGGGATTCTAAAATAAATCGGTGATTTGGGACACCATAAATTATTCCAAGTGGCGACTCTGAATAAATAAATAATCCCATTTCGAATAATGTCACTTAAATTGGAAAAACTCCCTATCCCCTATCCCCTCGGGAAAAAGGAGGTGTGACAGCTCTGACGACTCTGCTGTGGATCAGAACCCAGAATCTCTGGTTTATGGTTAAATATTCGATATTAGAATAACTGTTATACTTGCCTTTTGTTTATTATCTTATTTTTACGTGTTTGAGCCTAATGTGCTAAATGCTGCTTTTTACCGCTTTGATATTATTTGAACTGTATATAAACTGTACGAAACCCTCTTCTCTCTGAGTCTTCTAAATCTTCTGGAAAGCGTGCGCTTCACGTGACTTCTTTTCCGTTAGAGTCATATCTCAATTTTAGAACGAGGTACGGACAAGTTGCAAAGCCGGTGAAGCTTCTGTATTCCCGGTACGCTGCCCCCTTCGGCTCGAGTTGTCCACTCGGGTAAGCCAGGTCTAGAACAATACACCCAGGATTTAACCTTAGAATGACATAACCCCATGCCGGATCCCTAGTAGGTACGCTTGTTTGCATCACGTGCATTTGACTTTGAGGACTCAACACAGGGGTTGGGTCCGTCTAGGACAGGTGTACCCAAATCAAAAGACCATCCTGATGCATTGTTACGTGCTACTTGTACATTTATTTATTTCGGCTTGCATGTTGACCGCCTTCTATAATAGGGAAAGAAAATCAAGAAAAAACAAGAGTGAGACAAGAGAGAGAAATTGTTTCATTCGAAAAACAAAATCAAATCAAAATCCAAAAATATGTTTTTTTTTCTTCTTTAGAAGTTTTTCTTCGGAAAAAATAAAATAAAAATCGAAATTCAAAAAAAAAAATTCTTTCTTCTTTAGAAGTTTTTCTTTTCAAAAATTCTCAAAAAAAAAAGAAAAGAAATATATTTTAAAAAACATAACCAAAAAAAAATTTTAAATCCAAAAATATTTTCTTTACTCTTAAAGAAGTTTTTCTTTCAAAAATTCCCCTCCAAAAAAGAAAATATCAAAAATATGTTTCTTGTTAGAAGTTTTCGTGGTCTATTTTGTGTATGAGTAAAAACAAAATAAAGGAAAAAAGTGTTAGTTTGTTTACTTTATTCCTGATTTTTCCCAAACTACGCAAGATCTGATTCATGCGGCGTCATGATACGTAGGCAATCCTCATCGGATTCGATCATTGACATCAAATAAACTGAGTAAAAAAAAAGAGAATAAAGAAAAAAAAAGAGCGAACAAAAAAATGTAGAAAAAAAAGAAGAAAAAGCAAGAGTGAAAAATCTAAAAAGAGAACTCTGTATCCAGATTGACAAACAAACCGCGGAATGTTTTTGTGAATATGTTGTCATATGACGCGAGCAAGCCGCCAGGGGAAAGCCTCAAATGGATGAAACAGAAATGGTTACGGTCTTCCTACAGGCCCAAGAGGCGAACTACTTCCAGAACATGATGTCTGCTATGGGTAATCCGTTCGCCGAGGCTATCAAAATTGGGGAGATGGTCGAAAATGGTTTAAAAATGGGCCAAATCTTGAGTCATGCTGCCTTTAAGACCACATCACAGGCCGTTCAGAGTGGTTCGGAGGGTTTGATGAATAGAAATTAGAGAGATGGGGAATTTGATATGGCACTGAAGGCCCTTACAGCCCTTGCCGAGACAGAGGAAAAGCCAAAAACGGTCGCCAAGCCTGAAAGTTTCCTATCAGACGGGAGTCTCAGTAGCCAGTCTTGCTATCCTTTCTGCGTCCGGATTATCTCAGGGTGTGATCCGGATGTTTTACTTTATTGTCTTACTTTCCGGTGTAAACCCATCTATCTTTAAAATTAAACAAAAAAAAATCAATCGAAAAAAAAAAGAACAAAATTAAATGAAATTAATATTTCATTGTCCAGGAATGTCTCTTTTCCTAATTTTGATTTTTATCTTATTCTTTTTTCAGTTCTATTAAATGCAGATTTCAATAACATGGCATGCTTGCAGACTTCATGCCCCGATCCTAAATCGCTGTCAGACTTCGAAATAATGAATCAAGAATCAGAATGAAATGAAGATAGATTTAAGAAAATAAAATAAAGAATCGGAACAGCTAAAGGAAAATTGGCTTCAGGTTGGAAAGGTCCATACATTGAACATGAGTACTGCCAAAAGAGAGTGTTGTACTTGGGACACATCGAAGAAAATGTCCCTGAAACAACTGTCAACGCAGGTACAGTCAAAAGGTACTATGTTGGATCCTCTATATAGCATTAATGTTCTCCGGTTGGGATGAAGAAGGCTTTCTTTCTCACTATCCAAACATTTAACCCTTTGCAAACCCTTTTGAGCCGGCTCCCATTCTTTGATTACCCACATTGGAACCCGGAAGTCATTATTGAAAAATAAAATGAATGAAAAATGAAAAAAAAATGAAAAGAGAAGAAAAAGAAATATACAAAAAAAAGGAAGAACAGACAAAGAAAATGAAATAAAAAATAAAAAAAAAGGAAAGGAAAAAGAAATAGAAGAAACCAAAACAGAAAAGAAAACCAAAACAAAAGAGAATCAAAAACAAAGTTCTTGTCCTTGAACTACGTTCGACTTGATTCCGAAAGGATACGTAGGCAGCCTCTCTCTAAGGTTCAGTCACACCAAAACAAAAACCCAAATTCCCTCAAAAGTGAAACTGGGGCAGATGTTATAATGGTTTGGCGATGGTTTTGTCTAAAAGGTTCCAAAGTTATAATTCAATCCAAATCCTTTTAAAGTCCTTCCGATCAATCGGCAAAGAGATTCAAAATGGGAGGATACAGTTACTCGGATCTGATACAACAAAATGAGAGAAATAAAATGAGAGAGTCTTATTGGTGAAAACCTCACGGGCACCATAAGGCGATGGTAA